>JBBPKI010000128.1:0-40369 GCA_038089155.1 Nevesoporus exiguus
GGCTGCACATGTGTCAGTTGGCATGGCTAACAATGGTTTGAACATACATTATCAGTGGGTTCAAACCATAGCTTTAACTCATCAAAATCACTGTGGAGATTATACTCCAGCATAATCATATTGCAGACTTCATGAGCACCTCCTGAGGCCATGAAAGCATCCACAAGCTTTGTATATCTGAATATCTTTAGTATGGTTATGGCATTGGCAGCATGGTGAGCCTGAACAGCCAGTGAATATCTGTTACAATTTTATCCTTGCATCCTGGTCTTCTCCTTGTATCTGAGAGCATCTCATTCATGTATCTGCACCCTCATGCTAAATATGTATGATTCCTAGTCACTTTCTCACTGGATGAGTTCAACTATTCTTTCACTATGTCAGTTCTTACCTAGTTGTCTCCATTTAGGACTTTACCTCCTAACAGTGTTCTCTTGCATGCTGTCATGATCCATACATAGCCATCTGCAGTTATTCCTTCACCTTCTTCTCCTTTCTATGCCTGCCCTTTATCTTGGTCTGTGTGCACGCTATAGGACTATAAAGTAGCTAGCTACCTTGCTTGTAAACCCCAAGCTAGACAGCTATGACTCCTGCTGATGTGCTATCCTGCTGTCATGACATTGATACATCCTCTGATAACATCCATCCCATCCTCTCTGACCCAGAAATCATTTCTGCCTTGGATCTAGCACTTACCTCCAAAATCGCCAGTTCCTCTGCCAGTGATCTGCTTGTCCTTGAAGCATTGCATGCTATGGAGAAGTCCCTCCCCTAGTTCCCTTGCTTCTCCCTTGCTGATTGGCATTACAATGCTCCCCACCTCTATTACAAGGGTCACCTCTTCATTCCTCTTAATGCTTGCCATGATCTTCTGTCTTCCCTACATTCCTCTCCTGCTGGGGGTTACGAAGGCCTCTTCTGCACTCATGCCTGCCTCTCTCGGGATGATTGGTGGCCTGGTATGTGCTCATTTATCTCTTGCTTCATTGCTGGTTGTGCTACCTGTCAATCGTCCAAGCCAAATACCCACCCCACTGTTCCCCCTCTTTCACCACTTTCCACCTCTGCTGTGCACCCCTTCCAACAGATCTCTCTCAACCTTATTACAGATCTCCCTCTTTCCAATGCATTTGACTCTGTCCTGGTCATGGTCGACCATGGCCTTACAAAGGGGGTAATCCTCCTCCCTTGCACAAAAACCATCTCTGCTGCCAGAGTTGCATCACTCTTTTTCCAGCATATCTTCCCTAGATTTGGTCTGCACAACTCCTGTATCTCTAATAGAGGACCTCAGTTCATTTCCTCCTTTGCCAAAGAGCTAGCCAGACTCCTTCAGTATGACATAAAGCTCTCCTCCACTTAGCACCCACAGACAGATGGCCAAACTGAGAGAACCAATCAGGAGCTCAAAGTTTATCTTCAGATCTTTTGTCAAGGATGCCCTAGTACCTGGAGTACCTTACTCCCTACTGTGGAATTCTCCCATAACTCCACAGCACATTCTTCCATCCACCAATCACCATATTTCCTTATGATAGGATATGAACCTAGAGCTTATCCTCCTTTGGGAAAGTCCTTTGTTCCCTCTGTGGAAGAATGCCTTTCTACCCTTGCCAAAGCACAGAAAGAAGCACTGGCTGCTCATTCCACCACTCAATGCCTCACGAAGGAAAGACTTTCCACCAAGTTCACACCATGGAAAGTTGGAGATAAGGTTTGGCTTGAAGCCATGAACCTTAAACTCAGGTACCTGTCATGAAAATTCACCCCAAAAAGAGAAGGACCCTTTGAGATTATGAAGGTACTCTCCCCTGTGGCATATCAGCTGAAATTACCACCAAATTGATGCATTCATGATGTCTTCCATGCTTCCTTCTTATCTTCCTATCAGACAACCCCAGAACATGGTCTAAACTTTATCCCTATGCCACCAGATTTTGTCAATGGAGAAAAGGAGTATGAAATTGAGGCCATACTTTCTTATTTGGGATCTGCTAATCACCATCACTACCTGATCAAATGGAAAGGATACCCTACTTCAGAGAACACCTGGGAACCTGAGCAATACCTTCACCATGCTCCTATCCTCCTCAGACAATATAAGAGCTCCCTTTACTCTTGAGCAACAATGCTCACCCCTCACCAAATCCTCATCATCGCTGCAATCTTCACTACAATATCTCTTGCCACTATCATCACCATACTCATTGTCATCCTTGCTTCTTTACCACCATTAACTGTGCCACATCATATTTGAGTTATGACCTCTATCACATCACCTACTTCGCTTACTGCTTCATTACCACCCTATTGCCCTAGCTCCCTGGATGCCCCTAGATCCCCATCTGCCACTATGCAGACCCCACGGATTTCTATCTTCTCACCACATTTACATTGAAGGGAGATCCCTGACTGGGCCCTGGAGCAGCTCTATCCTTTGTTCTTACCTTGTTTCCAAAGACTTGCTATTTATGCCCATGTTCTAGACCACCCTTAGCTCTTGACTATTGCTGAAAGTATTCCTCTTTTTAGATGGTCACTCCCTCTTATGGAGGCCATTTTATTCTTCTATCAAACCTGTTCTCTTCAGTCATTTAGTTATTCACCAAGACTCTTATCCCCTAACCCCAATTTTGCTGCTGCACAAGCTGCCATGCTCAATCAACTCCATCTTTGCACTCTAGATCTGATGGACCACCACCAGTTTGGATGGATCATCTCCGCCTTTCCCCCTGGTGCCCTGGGTGTTACAATTTCTCATCTTATCTTATCTTATCGAGTCACATGATCACTTGCATGTGACCATGGGAACTATCACATGATCAAGTCTAGGTCATTCCCTTTCACTTTCATCACACTTGCTCTATTAATCTTTGCTCATTCTAGACTCTTATCTCCCATGCTTGCTTAATTACCATTAGTCTAGACCATGACATCACTAATGATGTAGTATCTTAGTCAGTACTCTCACATCTGCCCTAAACACCCTGTAGTAGTATATAAACCTGAATCTATTGACAACTGGACTTCAGTCAAGTCCTGGTTGATTCTCTCTATCCTCCTCTTGAATCTCTAGCAAGCCTAACTAGTGGTGACTAAAGCCTTAAGTGGTGGAGGTTGCCAACATTAGGACTTGACTTATCACTTTCCTCACCACTACTCCTCATTACCTTGCCATCGTTTGCTACAACCCCAGACCCTAGGGGCAAAGGGAATTACTATACTACCCATTCATATTCTTGCGCATTTGTGCTCCATTGACTTTTATGTATACCCCAGCTATATGCTGGTGAAGGTTGGTTGCACATTATGGCACTGTCAAGGGATGGACTCAAGAGTCCTTAATTGGTTTAAAAACTGCCTCTGCACGCTTTCATTTTGAAGGAGCTTAGGCTCGTGTCCATATGAGGCACCTTTGTTATAAGAATAGTACTACACATCTAGTTGGTGTTGCAAGAGCAGTCTTGTGCCTGGCATCACTAGATTACATATGAAGTTCGAAGACTCTAGTTGGGAAGGTTTTTGACCCGATAGAGTAGAAGCTGGTGTTGACAAAGGTCCACACTTCTTTACAAGTTTTGAATGTTTCCCAATTATCCCTTCCCAAAGTCCAAGGAGTTTGAGTTTTGCCTCACCTCAGAAGAGACTGTCTTTGGTAACAACTATGAACACCAAAGGGAGTTCTCATTCAACCCAAATGATGGGTATATTGACCAAACTGGAAGATATTGCTTCTGGAATGGCAAATTAGCTCAAACAAGAGTGAGCACACCAGATGAAAGAGTCCCTGAGGAGGATCCCATCGGGCGACACCAGTCCACTCCATATAGTGATATACAAAGGGAGCAAGAATATGAGTGGGTTCACTACCAACCCAATGAAGATAACAATGAGTACCTCTACTGGACTCCCACACCAGAACCCTTAGTAAATATCTTCAAGCACAACAACCTCCTCCCCTATCTCTTAGAAAGGATAAGGGACAATGAACTCTTTAACAGACTTCTCTTACAAGCACATGAAATCCCTGAAGACCAAGCTCTAGCTTTTTGAGAAAGGGTCTTACAAGTACAACTTCACAAAGATCCTTGACCTTGCATTCATCAAGAAGTCAAGCTCCCTAGAAGAACTAAGAGCAGGGCTAATCGCATTATGAGACCTACACACACCCTCTCTCTCTCCCACGCCCAAACCGGAATTAACTCTGGTTCCAGAAGAAGCACACCATGTCCCACCACCAGTACCGGGACCCCAAGCCCCTTGTAGATTACAAGACAGAAGGTTCATCCGAGAATCACTTAGAAGACCAGCCATCCTCCCCCGACTGGATCTTCCTATCTCCACCAGAACTTGCTCCAGAACCAATGGCAACTGCAGAACACATCCAAGAGCTGGTTGACCAAATCAATAATCTTAAAGATCAGCTAAGAACACTGCAGAGAGCCAGTGGGGTGCAAAAAACAAGAAATATAGAGGTCAAGGTCAATAAAAAGGTAGAAGTAGTACCTGAACCAGGACAATATGATGGATCAAGAGAAAGATACGATAGCTGGAAACTCTGCATGGGAGTATACCTGAAAAGCAATCAAGAATCTTTTGTGACAAGTGAAGATAAGGCAATCGCAGTCTTATCAAGAATATGCTCAAGAGATGGAGAAAAGGGTAAAAACGGAGCAGAACAATGGGCCTGGCAACTCCTTACCAGATACATGGACTATGAAGCTACTTGGCCAACAATCGAGACCCTCTGGGATCTAATGGACCAAAGGTTCAAATCAGTAAATATGGTGGATGAAGCAAGGGCCCAACTAGAAAGATGTCGGCAATACAAAAATGAAAATATCCAAAGCTTCCTAACAAGATGGTTGGGATTCTACTATGAAACAAAAGGAGACCCATCAAAGAAAGATCCAAATGGAGTTTGCCTTCTAGAAGGAGCAGTCAGCAAAACAATCATGGAACAAATCTTCTACAATGACCAATGGAAGGATTGCATCCAAGACTACATAGATGCTCTCCTTAACAAAGGAGCTAATATGGAATCCTTCAAGCTAAGAGGGAAGGAGTCTTTGTGAAGTCATTACACTGTTGACCATCAAGAGGGACAGGCTTGAATCTACGGAGGTTGAGGCCAACCAATGGACATTGGAGCCATCAGACAAAGAAACTCCAAATGCTACAATTGCACAGGAGATGGACACATCACCCGAAATTGTCCAAAACCAAAAAAGGAATGCACCAAGTGCAAGTTCTTAGGTGGAGGACATAAAGTAAATTGCTGAAAGAAGGGAACAGAAGCATCTCGACCCCCAAGGGTCAGGGCGATGATGCAGGAAGAAGAGAAGAAGAAAGAAGAAGAAAAGAAGGAGGAGCCCAAAGGAGAATGGGCCATAAAAGGAATGGACTATGAGGCCATGAAGGCCCATTTCTTCGATCTGCATGATACAGAAATGAAGAAACAGGGAAAAGGTTACAGCAACTGAAAGATCTGGGATTTCAGAAGCCAAAAGAAAATCTCTTAAATACAAAAGATAGTTTCTCTTCTCTTTCCCCCTATGTACAGTATGGACAAGACTTTAATAACAATTCCAATTCCTCCTCAACATGTTACTCTTCAGAATCAGAACCATCTAGTCCTATTTACAGAGTACACTTACTGTCTACTGAGACCAGGTCTCCACAAAGCAACTGTGATATAGCACTCACTAGCACTGAAGGTTCTTCAAAGGAGCTTGCTGCACGGGAATGCAGGCTTAATTCAGTCAAAGAAAAACAAAAAAATATTTATGAGGATACTTTCCCAGAGCGAATCCTCCTATGAAACACCAAAGTGCAGTACAAGATACTTATGGATATCTCAATTGCACACCCCACTACCAAGCACAAAAGACACCAGTGCAAGGCCCTATTGGATAGTGGAGCAAACAGAGTCTTTATAGACCAAGAATGGGCCAAGCAAGTCAAACTCCCTTTAGAAAAACTCAACAGGGAGATACCAGTCTTCAATGTTGACAGAACAAAGAATTCTGCAGGAAGTGTCACACACAAGGCAGAGATAATTGTTGACTACCAAGGACATCACAAATGCCTAATCACAGAAGTGACAAATTTAGGCAAAAACAATATGATCCTAGGGTATACATGGTTGGCAAGACATAATCCAACTATTGACTGGACAAAAGGAGAAGTTAAGATGGCAAGGTGCCCAAGGTCCTGTTATATGTTATCAGACAGAGGCACACACTTGGCCAAAGAAGAAGAGGAAGAACTTAAGCATGCTTCAACTGTGCATTGGTTCATGAAGACTCTTGAGGTGCCAAAGAAGATGGAACCTACCTTAGAAGAAATGGTTCCACAAGAATACCATCAATATCTCAACATGTTCAGTAAAAAAAAATCTGAACAGTTACCCCTATGGAAACCCTGGGATCATGAAATAAAGCTGAAGCCTGGCTTTCAACCCAAAGAGGTGAAAATCTTCCCAATGAGCAAGGATGAAATGGAAGAGTTGAAAGGTTTTATTGATGAACAAACTAAAAAGGGTTACATTCATCCATCCTGCTCCCCCCAAACGTCACCAGTCTTCTTTATCCCAAAGAAAGATGGAAAGAAGAGATTGGTCCAAGATTACTGCTACCTAAATTAGTGAATGGTAAAGAACAATTACCCCTTACCACTGATAAGTCAATTAGTGGATAAGCTCCAAGGGGTGAAGCTCTTTACAAAACTAGACCTTCGATGGGGCTATAATAACATCAGAATCAAGGAAGGAGATGAATGGAAGGCAGCATTCATTTTCCACACTGGAGCATATGAACCTCTTGTCATGTTCATTGGACAATGCAATGCCCCTGCCATGTTCCAGCAAATGATGAACGAAATCTTTGCTGACATGGATGGAGTCATCATCATGTACATTGATGACATAATGATTTTTACTAAGACCAATGACAAAGAGGAACACGATAAAATCATCAACAAGGTCCTGAAATGGTTAAAGGAACATGACTTATTCTTGAAGCCTGAAAAGTGCTTTTTTAAGCAGAAGGAAGTTGAATTCCTTGAAATGGTAGTGAATACCAAGGGAATTAAAATGGAAAAGGGGAAGGTAGAAGCCATTTTAGAATGGCCAATATCCAAGAATGTCAAAGGAGTCCATAGTTTCCTTGGACTAGCCAATTACTACTGCCAGTTCATTCAAGACTTCTCCAAAGTCTCTCTGTTGGCAATCCAACATGCTCACATCCTTGTTAAGTGAGTTAGCTAATGGCTATATGCTCTCACGGCACTTAGCTAGTTTATTTAATATTACGATACTCTAGAAGCCAAGTCCACAGAGGCTAGATCTTAGTGATGTCACAGGTACGCCTCATGGCATGACGTCATAGCTAGATATGATACCAGCCCTAAGGTGGCCCACGCACCTAAGCCTGCCCTGAGTACTTAGCTAGACACTATATAAGTCCAATAGAATACACCCCAAGGACTTCAAGCAAAGTCTCTTGTTGGTTTCCCTATAAACCTCTTGATTGAGCCTGAACCCTTCTAAAGGTTTCTCTGAAGCATCGCTTATCCATTCCTTAAGACATCTCTAGTGGCCCCTAAAGGGTAGTCATGGTCTGCGAACCCTCTGACTTTACAAACTCTTGACCTTAGGGTTATGGGTTGTAACACTCTTGCCCCTTGAATGACCTCACAAGAAAAGATCAACCCTGGCAGTGGAGACCCTGGGAACAAGGAGCTTTTGATCAGCTCAAAGAAGCCTTCACGACGGTGCCTTTACTCACTTATCCAGATAATAATAGCAAGTTTCACCTAGAAACAGATGCTTCAGACTTTGCCACAGGTGCAGTCCTTTCGATCAAACAAGACAATAAATGGCACCCAGTTGCCTTCTCCTCTGCTTCCATGGCCCCTGAGCAGAGAAATTACCCAATTGCAGACAAGAAAATGCTCGCCATTATTCTGGCACTGGAACAATGGAGATATTATCTTGAGGGGGCAGGAGAATTTGAAGTCTGGATGGACCATGCCAACCTCCAGTACTTCATGACGAAACAAGATCTAAATTGTCGACAAGCATGATGGTCCCAGTGGCTATCAAGATTCAATTACGTCTTAGTCAACAAGCCTGGATCCAAAATGGGAAAGACTGATGCTCTCTCTTGATGAGAGGATCATGCTGTTGGTATTGACAAAGACAACAAAGGCATACAAATGATCCCTGAAAACAGAGTAAGGGCACACTTGAAACAAGCCTATACAATTGAAGGTCAAGAAAGAAAGTTGCTAGAAAAGATCGTAGAAGCACAAGAAGAATGGAAGGATGAGGACAAACCTAACCTTCTTAATAAGGATGGGATCTTATATCTTGATGATAGGATCTTCGGTCATGGCAGTGCAGAAAAGACCTGGCAGATAATCGAACAATACTTCCAATGAAATGGCCTTCAAGCCCAAGTTAAAGAATATTGTTCGAGGTGCAATAGATGTGCACAAATGAAGTTGGAAAATAAAGCACCTAAAGGAGAATTAATTCCTAACCCAATTCTAGAAGGTCCATGGAAAGATATATCCGCAGACTTCATTACTGACCTCCCCTTATTCAACACCTATGACTCTGTCCTAGTTGTGGTAGACTGATTCTCAAAAGAAGTGGAATTTACTCCAACAAACAAAATGATTACAAGCTTAGGGACAGCTAAGTTATATAGAGACCATGTCTGGAAGCACCATGGCCTCCCATGGTCCATAATCTCAGACTGAGGACCCCAATTTGCTTTGCAAGTAATGAAGGATTTGGGCAAAATGCTCAAAATAAACCTCAATATGTCTACAGCCTTCCATCCTCAAACTGATGAACAGACAGAATGGGTTAATAGAGACCTTCAGCAGTATCTCAGACTGTTTACTGCTAAAAAACAAGACAAATAGGCAGAATGGTTACCCCTGGCACAATTCTCTTATCATAATTGCCAGCATTCAGCCACAAAGAAAAGACAGTTCGAGGTCACCAAGACCTACGAACCAAGAATGGGAATAGAACCCATTATCACCAAGAATGAGACTTCCTCGGCTTTTGCACAGGATTTCTCCAATATGCTTGAGCAAGCTAAAGTGTCACTTAAAAAAGCTCAGCAATCCATGAAAAGGCAGGCAGATAAGCACTGTACCAAGGTTCCAGATCTGGTAGTCAGAGATAAAGTCTGGCTATCAACTGAGAACATTAAACTCAATTGGACCTTGAAGAAGCTCACAGAGTGATGGATTGGCCCTTATGAAATCCTATCATTTGCAGGCCCTAATGCCATCACATTGAAACTCCCTTCCATCCTGCGAATTTACCCAACTGTGAATGTTTCAAGAGTTAAACCATACAAGGAATGCCTTGAGGATCAACCTGTAGTTGCCCCAGGACCTGTTGTGGGCACACAAGAAGGACTTCCAGAACTTGAAGTTGACTATATAGTCAACTCGAGACTTAAAGGATGCTCTCTGGAGTTCTTAGTACACTGGAAAGGCTATGATGAGGAAGACCACACATGGGAACCTCAGAGCCATCTTACTAATGCCAAAGAGGCAATAAAGGACTTTTACCTTTCCAACCCAGTGGCACCCCAGAAGCTCAGAATGGTCCAAATGGACTTTGATTCACTCTTTTCATCTTACATCAACATGATAGAACCCTCCCAGGTTCCCTTTAATTGCCTGGAATGCAATTCATAGGAGGGGGGTAATGTTATGATTTCTCATCTTATCTCATCTTATCAAGTCACATGATCACTTGCACATGACCATGGGAACTATCACATGATCAAGTCTAGGTCATTCCCTTTCACTTTCATCACACTTGCTTTATTAATCTCTGCTCGTTCTAGACTCTTATCTCCCATGCTTGCTTAATTACCATTAGTCTGGACCATGACATCACTAATGATGTAGTATCTTAGTCAGTACTCTCACACTTGCCCTAAACACCCTGTAGTAGTATATAAACCTGAATCTATTGACAACTGGACTTCAGTCAAGTCCTGGTTGATTCCCTCTATCATCCTCTTGATTCTCTAGCAAGCCTAACTAGTGGTGACTAAAGCCTTAAGTGGTGGAGGTTGCCAACACTGGGAGATTTCCCACAGGCTGTCCTTTTCTCCCTCAATGAGACAGACCTTGATGACTATTTAGACACCAGCATCCTGAACGCTTCCCAGCAGTTCCCATCCATTACTTGTCCTACCACTCCAGAAAACCCATTACTGGTCCATATCTCTATACCATCTGTTGCACCCCCACCAGGCCTTTCATTACCTTCAAATGTCCATGTCAGAGACCTCCTCACTGGTGTCACTATACTCTCTTCCCCCACTTGAGTCCTCCCAGTTCCCCTAGACGTCCAAGCCCATCTTGCCACTATGGATCTCTTAGGCCACCAGTGCTACACCTGTGGAAGATATGGACATTTGCAATGGAGCTGTCCACAGTATTGCTGTCCCAACTGTTCCATCTACTCCCCTGGACACCCCGCCTCTTGTTGCCTCACGTCCCATTGCTCTGCATGCAATCGCTGAGGACACATGGCCAAAGTATGCCCATCCCTCCAATGTGGCCTTTGTGGAGCTGTTGGACACAGCATCCCAAACTGCCCCTTTACTTCTGAGGACTTTAATGACGACCAGCTGGTATTCAATGGTGAGGATTCCTCTGGAGCTTAGGAACACAGAGGTGCTGCAAAGCTACAAAGGGGGTAATATTATGATTTTATCCTTGCATCCTGGTCTTCTCCTTGTATCTGAGAGCATCTCATTCATGTATCCACACCCTCATGCTAAATACATCCAATTCCTAGTCACTTTCTCACTGGATGAGTTCGACTATTCTTTCACCATCTCAGTTCTTACCTAGTTGTCTCCATTTAGAACTTTACCTCCTAACAGCATTCTCCCACATGCTGTCGTGATCCATACATAGCCATCCACAGTTATTCCTTCACCTTCTTCTCCTTTCCATGCCTGCCCTTTACCTTGGTCTGTGTGCACACTATAGGACTATAAAGTAGCTAGCTACCTCACTTGTAAACCCCAAGCTAGACCTGCACAATTCCACCTCCTCTATTCTGGACTTGCTCCTGCCTGAACAGTCACCTCAACTGTTCCCTTTTGCCTCTCTATTCTTTGTGAGATGTTGTGCCTCCTCATGTTGAACCTTTGTTGTTAGCAGTCCAGAAGGACATGCTCCATAACAATATCACAGAGAACTTGGTGACTATCACCAATGCATCACCTTGGCTGATTTGTCAATGCCTTGCATTGTTGATTGGTTGAGTATGTAAGCGACCTCAAGTTTACATGACATGACTTTTAGCCCTCTCAGTTCCTTGCAATGATTGCATGAGTAGATATCAATGATACCAGTAATAGTACACCAGTAGCCATCATGTGCCAGTGCCTTCCAATGATTGAACATGAATGGCAGGTAAGATAAATGGCTCTATGAAATATGCAGACCTTCACCCTTGAGGTCCTGTAATCCTTGGCAGAGGATTTCATTGTGTGCTTGATCATCTCTTCCACTGTGTCAAAGTCTGGCTGAGATGTGTGTGAAGAGGGTGGTGGGTATTGGATGTTCAACACTCTAACTGGAGCTGACAGTCAGCAGCAATTAAGCGGAAATTAATGGATTGCACATGCACATATAAAATGGTCCCACAGTTTTTTGCTGTTGTTGAAGATGACATTGAGTGGAGTATCACCAAAATCTTTGGGTGGCAACATGTACTAATTGATGAGGGTTGCACAGGGTGTTTTTCTGAAGACACCAGTTTGCTCATGGAACTCAAGAAGAAACCATCCAGAGACTCTGACATTGACAAGGTTCACTGTTGCTGCTCTCAAGGTGAGATTCATATCTCTTTTCTTTTTTGGTGTATTTGCTTTGTTTACCAGTTTGAAAGCATGCTCTTCTGCTTGCAACACACACTTGTAGGCATTGCAGCAATCAGACTCTTTGTGCCAATCCAGTTTATCAATCCTGGGGAGCATAGAGGCTGTGAAATCATCAAAATTGTACTCAGACAGTAAGTTTTGGATCATAGCATAGACTGTTGACATTGGGCAGTGTACCGATGGTAGTACTTCAGGTGGTGGAGTCACAGCTGTTGGGGCTTAGTGAAGTTTGAAATGATGAAGTGTTGATGATAACAGCAAGTCAAGCCAGGGTCAGACGAGATGGATGTGGGACTGTAGTAATGGACAACTATTGTCCCCTATACTACCCTTTGTTCTTAAATACTAGACTACTGAATAGCCAGATGATCAATAGAGTCTCCTAGCTATGTCATGCGGCATTGTGTGGGGCAATTTTATTATATGAGACTTTCTCATATTCAACAACACCCAGTGACAATATTGCACCACTAAGTATGTCCACTCCTATGACTCCACCTCCTCTTGTGACTCTGCCCTCCTCCTTCCTTGCAGTTCTTCACACTCCTTTTCACACATCCAGCCACACTGTCCTAGGACCATTCTTTACATTTCCTTCAATGCCACACCCCTACTCCCATAGGTCACAGTGAGTCTACCCCCTCAATCAGGCGAATCAACATATTCTGTGGGCATTCTATGGTACTTTACAAGTGGATTGTATGCCTTAGGTATGTTGGTGGTTTTGTGTCCACTTTGCCCATGCTGACTTGCCTTCTTGTCTGCCAGCATCCTTGTTTCAAATCACAGTGAGGTTGCTCACTGCACCATTCATACTATCTCATCATCCATCATATCTAATGCTGCTAGCGCTCTGATATGTCAATCGTCTACAACACCAAACTTGTCTGCATGACCTCCTGAGCCTCCATCTTGACTTATTTCTCTCTTGTCATCAACATTGTTCCTCTCCTACCTATAATATTTATGTTGATGTGTAAGCTGTCCAGTAAATCCCCTTTGCCACCCTGGTTGTCCAGCTCATTGGAAGCCCTCTGAGGTGGGTTCCCTTCACCCTGAGTGTTTCTAGAGGATCCAACATATTCTTCAGCTTCCTCGTGCTATTTCTATGGTTGTCATCACGTCTGGATGCTTCCAACACATTTGTTTTGTCACCAGTAATGTTTTTCTCATAGTTTGTACACACATTCTTCTCCCCTGTGGCTTGGCATTTGGGGGTTCATTTGGTTTGTTTGCAGTGGTGTCAGGTGGCTTGGGTGGCCTTCATCAGTCATTCTGAATGTGTTATTCTGATATCCTTTCTCTGTAACTGATGATCTCCACATGTCTTGCTGGTGCTTCATTGCATTGCCAGTTATCTCCTTAGAGTTTCATTAATGAAAATGGAAGTCGTGATGTTCTGCTCTAAAGAGGACAGAAAACAAGGGAGACATGCCTGGGTACCAAAGTCAGAGAGCATCAGTTCTGTCTTTTACATGGCTGTCCTGCTATATCAACAATATTTCCTGCAGGAATTTCATTCAGTTCCTGATGCTATGGCAGCTTTTTGATGCAGGCAGTTTACCTTTATTCCCTCAACTTCTTCCTTTGTATACTTTCATCTGCACCTCAGGTGATAATAATCATGATCAAACTTGGGCGCTGATCCTTATCCCTATAATACTCTCAAGAATGCAGAGACAGAGATTAACAACATTGCTGCATTGTTCTGGAAACGAGGGATGCAATGGCATGTTACTCAGACTAACACTGATGCTAATGAAGAGTAGTTCAGTAGTTCATAGCTTCCAAGAGATCATACTAAATACCCAAACATTGCCGTACTGCATATGCTACAAGATCCCACTGGAAACTGAGGAGGACAAGTGAAAAACATGCTTTAGGACCCAAATCCAGGTACAGACAAAAATCATTGTATCCTGTCCAGACAAGAACAGGCCAAAGTTTGCACTTTAGAATCTAGGTCTCCTTGGAATACCCTAGTATAGCATGAACCTTGTGGATGCAGGCACAAATTTGGAGTACTGGCCCACATAACTAGAAGCCAACAAAGCTAACACCACTTACATGCAATGATTCACTATAAATCCAGTGTCACCTTGTTTACCAGGTCAACCATCAGTGTCAAGCATTGCCTGTGAGAAAAGAAAAAAATCTGATATGTGGCACAAATAGCTGGCTACAGGAAAACATGGCCACTACAAACCTAGTAGTAGCCTATAAGCATTGAGGAACTGCTTGTGTGGGAAAGGGCATTCTAGACAAAAATCTTGCAAAAGTATCGTCCCAACCCCTCAGCACCATGCATCATAGTGCCAATGGTACCATTGGGTCACATTGCAACCATCTTCCTGTCCCCCTGTGTCACTGAGTATGCCTGGTAGGCATGTCTGCCAGATTGATGACAGCATCCACCTGTGCTCCAACTGCTACCTTGGAACTCTGGGGAAGGATGACCACTCGGCGAATTATATCCAGAGGACACTGTCCCAACACCTCAAGAATGTCATTAGATGACACCATATCTGAAGTGAACACAAGCACAGTGTGATATGTCATGCAGAACACATCAAACAACCTTGTTTCAGTCCCTGGTTTCCCATTGGCCAGAGCCAACACCAACTGCAGCGCATCCAGCGCCTTGTCACCCACCACCAACACACCCTCCTCTAACACCCCATATGTGTTCATGGGTTTGGCTTGTGTGAACTTGTCTAACATGATTGGGCTCAACCAGCAATTTACACCAAGCATGGTCATCTTCTTTTCATGCAACATGGTGTTCTCAAATGGGAGGGTTGCTCATATTGCACATCTGACCCACCCAATTCATGATGGTCTCCTTGGTTTGTCAAGTATTGTGAGCTGTGTGGTATGGCATGGTAAACACCAAATAATTCTGTAATATTTGAAAGTCCATCATGTGCAATTTCCAGAGTGGACTGCACAATATGGAGGACTTGTGCACGATTTTTTGTTATAAACTGTGCAATTTTGGAGACCTGTCATGCATGATTTCAAAAAGTGGTGTGCATGCACAATTTGCAGACACAGCGACAGCACGACATAAAGAGCAGTAAACAGTTCTACCATTAGATTGCACTCTTAGGTAGAAGTATGTCAGCCAATTTCTTCATTACCTGGTCAATGAACTCCTCCTCTTGATGGAATGCCCTTTCCCTCCAAACAGTCACCATCACTGAATGCAAACAGCCAGGAGACACCTTTTCAATATCTCCCAATAATAGCTCTTCAAAGTATTTGAGAGCATCCTTGTATGGTTGTGGATTTCGCCCATCCAGGATGCTGCATCCCATTCAATTCCACCACAATTGGTGCCAGTTGAGGGTGCAATTTTCTTCATCAAGGCATCCAGCAGTATGAACTATGGGAGGCAACTCACAAGCAACAATCCTGTGGTGCATTTCAAGCATATTCTGTGCCTTGAGAGTAGCTGCCCAAAGTTGTGGGTACATCATGGTGTATTCTTCTGCTGTGAGGTCATCCAGGTGGGTCTGGATGAGTCATCCAAATCTGTATCTGAAGAGCTTTTCAACACCATATTCCACAGACACTGAGATGAGGCAACATGGTTGTATAGAGGTACGGTGATCATAAATGTGGCTGACAGCAATTTCACACACATCATTTGACATGAACATGTGACTCAGTTCAAGCAGTTGGAATACCACTTCATCTGGTGCTGTTTTTGAATCTGGGTGCCATCTGGAGTATGGCATAACATATTAGTACCAACATACATATGTAGATGCTAAAGGTACTTACTTGCCATAGCATACACACAGAAAAAGTTTGAATGCTGTCTCACTAATGGTCTCAGGGAGCATAATTGGCATAGTATTAGTGTGACCATCTATAGAAACAGAGCCAGCTTCACTATGGGCCTGAAACATCTCTTGCAAGGTCTCTGATTTTCCTGAAAGAATGCTCTGATGGACTTTGAACAGATACCATCCTCTATGTGCCTATAACACAGTGACACCCAGTTCAATATCCCAGTAGCCAGAAAAACCTATGACTCACCTGGAAGATATGTGTTCCATTATGGTAAAAAAACATGAAATGGTGTTGAGTTTTACCAGCTGAATCCATGAATATCAAATCAAAGCTGTTGCTGGTGTAGAGCAACAACAAAGTGGTGTCAGCCAATATATTATATAATATGTTGCCAGTGCATGGTCACAACCAGCACTGAGTCTCTAAATACTGACCATGGAGTCTAAGCCATTAGACTCACTGGACTATGACCAATCATGGTCTAGATTTCCGCAACTTCCATTGCAAGCTGTTACAATTTTCTCCTTACATCCTGGACTTCTCCTTGTTTCCGAGTGCATTCCCTTCATGTATCCACATCTGCACACCAAATAATTACAATTCTTAGTTACTTTCTCTCTTGACAAGTTCAATTACTCTTTCACTGTTTCCATTCTTACTTAGCTATCCTTTTCTGGACAATTGTCTTCCAATAGTGTTCTCTCATATGCTGTTGTGATTCATATAGCCATCTACAGTAATCCTTTTCTATTTCCCTCTTTTCTATCACCTTCCATCTCTTTCTATGCCTACCCTCATCTTGGTCCATGTGCATATCTTTGGACTATAAAGTAGCTAGCTACTTTGCTTGTAAACCTCAAGCTAGACCTGCGCAATTCCACCTCCTTCTATCTGGACTTACTCTTGCCTGAACTGTTGCCTCAACAGTTCTCCTTTGCCCTCCTATTCTTTGTAAAAGGTCTAGCTTTCCCTCTTCCCCTCCTGCCAGTGGAGTAGGGAACCCCTTGTAAAAACCTCATCATTCTGAAGAATCACTGGGTCGCCCTGTTACAGTTTTGTTTCTTCATGGTCACCTCCTACTTATTTTCTTTCTTTGCCTTTGGGAGGGATCAATTGCATGGGAAGTACACATTCCATACCTGGTCATCCTGTATTTGGATGACATCCACTTGATCCCATTGCTATAACTTCATCTTCACAGCTTCCATCTTTTGATCACTTTGGACATAGCCCCCCACATCAGCTTTTTTTGTTGCTGATGCGATTCTTGAGTGTTACCATCTTTTCTTGATTGATACTATTATTGGCTGTGGGCACAGCTTTATGTAGCTAAACACTATTTAAGAAACCTCCTGTACTGTAGCTGGTCTTCAGCCAATTCTTACACCACTCTGGTCTAACTATTGTTTGCTCTGCTCACCTTCCTAAGAAGAGAGCCTTTGTTTTTGCCTGCCTTATCCCAAGGAGAGTGGCCAGTACTCAGAGGAGTACTCTCTAGCCAAGTGAGGGCCTTGCCTGATGGTAGCCAACTCAAAGAGTCACCCCACTACATGTCGCACTCAGAGGAGTACCCCTTTCAGCAAACTCAGAGGAGTTGTCCCACTGACCAGTCCACCTTTCTATAGCTAACCAGGGATGTTGCACCTCTCTGTGAGTGCCTCCCCTGTCTAGGCTGACCAGAAGGTCCATAGGTAGAAAGGACATTGTGAGCAATAGTTAAGCCACAACTATTACAAAAGAATTGGCTCATCCTCTCTGTCTTCTTATTTAAGAACGGCTCACCACCATTGATCCCCAACACCCCTCTTGCAGGATTTCCAGCTCCTCCACCAGCACACCTCATTAGGAAGACCCCAGAGAAAGAAGCGGATCACTATTAATACAAGCATTATCACAAGTAGCCCAAGCAGCAATGTTTTGTGTTCCTGACGATGACAACAAATCTTCTGAGGAAGACCAAGAGAACATCACTGTAGATGTACCCAGCAAACTCAAAGCATCCCCCACACCTGAGACAACTGAAGAAGTCTCCAGTTTCAGACAGTTCATATCCAGTTTACGACCTACTCCCTGCAATTGGAACACCCTGCTGATGCATTCACCTTCACTCAACGAAATCATGTCCAAGTCCAAGCTCAAGTCCATGCTCCCAGCTGACTTCTCTGGGAAGTCCAATGATGCCACAAGATGGATCAAGGCCATGAAGGGCCACTTTTCAGTCAACTCTGCTCTGTTTGCTACAGACAAGTCCAAGATATTTACAGTACTCAACAAGATGAGCACTGGACAAGGAGTCCAGTTCTCCAAAGGCTGGTATGACAGAATGAATGACCCCAGTGCCACAGGTAAAGATTTTGACACTCTAGAAAAAGAGTCCCTTGTGGCATTCATGGCATTTGAAGAAAAGCAGAATGCTGCTGATGCACTCAACTACATCAGACAGCAAGTACAATGCAACCCAGTCACCAAGATTGACAATGGGTTCCAAGAGTATGTACAAGACTTCCTTGTGCTACAGGCCAAGGCAAAGATCTCCAATGAAGGAGAAATCTGTAGAAAGTTCCTCAGGGGGTTAGATGAAAAGTTAGGTAACCTCATCCTGATGCAGGCCACCATCCCAGATATGTTGGCCAAATGGATCTCTGATGTCCAGAAGTTCCATAAACAGCAAAATCTGATCCAATCTATCAGGGCTGGAGGGTGGTTCCCAGCTTCGGCCAGCAGAGATCCGAATGCCATGGAAATAGATGCCATCAGACTGTCGCCAGCAGATAAGGTCCAATGTATTAGGGACCATCTTTGTTTCATCTGTAAAAGGAAAGGATGTTCCTCCAGGAACCACAGCAATTACAAGAAGAGATCCCCACAATCTCCCAGGACTGCCACCATTGAAATGCCACCACCACCACCTCTGCTAAAACTGTTGGCCATTGAAGAATATGTCCGCTCCCTTGAGAAGAAAGGTCACAGCAAGGATGAAGTCTTAGCAGTCCTGAAGACCTGGTATGAAGATGAAGAAGTCATCACTCCAGAGGGAGCTCAAAAGGATTTTTAGAAGGAGAGGCCACCTTGACATCTGCCTCTCATGTGATTGCTCCTGTACTACATACTTAGTTCCAGTACCAATAGATCAATACGCTTCTTGGTAACCCTGAAGCACAGAGCCAAAACTGTTGAAACCATTACATTAGTCAACTGCAGTGCCACTGGCAATTTCATTGATCCAACACTAGTCAAAAAGTTGGATGCCCCCATCATCCTATCAAAGCCTATAATGTGGATGGCACGGAGAACTCTCAAGGTATGATTACCTCACAAACTGACATAACCCTCTCTATAGGAGAAATTGACAACTGGATCATGCCAATGATCATTGGCTGTGGACAACCCCAGATCATCTTAGGAATAACATGGCTTCAAAGAGTCAACCCAAAAATAGATTGGTCTGAAGGAGTGGTAACTATTCCAGACACTCCTGGACCTTCCTCGCAACCTGCTGACACTGTACCCCAATGATATCTACTCAGGTTCTTGGACACCAATCCTGACAAAGCTACCAAACAATGGCTAAAGAAGAGAGAGGGATGGTTCAAAGGAGAGCACATCTGCAAGACTACCCTCTCCACACAGATAGCCTCTAATGCCAAGAAAGTAGAGGTAAAATTACCAGGAGAATTCAAGGAATTTGCAGACGTCTTCACCAAAAAGACTCATGATCTTCTCCCCCTGAGTCGACCTTTTGACCATGCTATAGAATTAAAGAACACCTTCATACCTAAGGTGGCCAAGGTCTACCCATTGAACCTGCAAGAACAAGAAGTGTGCAAGGGATGTGTGGAAGAACACCTAAAAACTAGACATATTGTCCCATCCAAGTCTCCCCAAGCCTCTCCATTCTTCTTTGTACCAAAGAAGGATGGAATGCTCAGACCCTGTCAAGACTATAGGTACCTGAATGGGCATACCATCAAAAATGCCTATCCTCTCCCCTTAATCTCTAACTTAATGGACAAACTGAAAGGGTCTAGGTGCTTCATGAAGTTTGACATATGATGGGGATACAATAATATCCTCATTTGACCAGAAGATAGATGGAAAGTGGCGTTCATCACCCTACTTGGGCTATTTGAGCCCATGGTAATGTTTTTTGGACTCTGTAACTTGACAGCCATCTTTCAGGCCTTCATGAATCACTCTTTCAAAGGCTATATCACCCAAGGATGGATGACCATACACATAGATGATATATTAATCCATTCAGTGGACCTCCATACCCACCACAACAGGACCAAGAAAGTTCTCCAATGACTAAGAGAACCCCACTCTCTCTGAAAATCTTGAAGTGCATGTTTGACACCCCCAAGGTAAAATATTTAGGAATGGTTGTTGGAGAGGGCATAGTCAAGATGGACCCTGTCAAACTCACCACCATCACCAAATAGGTGGCCCCCTGTTCCGTAAAAGCAGTTCATTCCTTTATAGGATTTTGTAACTTTTATAGAAAGTTCATTCCAAACTTCTCCACCACTGCTGCACCCCTCCACCTCTTGACAAAGACAAAACAACCCTGGAATTGGTGTAAAGACCAAGAGGATGCATTCCAAGCCCTAAAGAAGGTCTTCACTCAAGCACTGGTCCTTGCCCTCCCCAACACCAACAAACCCTTCACCCTCATGACCAATGCTTCCCTCACAGCTGTGGGAGCTGTCTTAATGCAAGCAGATGGTAATAGCAACTTGCATCCTGTTGCTTACTTCTCCTCTACTCTCATGCCTGCTGAACAAAATTATAACATTTATGACAGGGAACTATTAGCAGTCATTGAGGCCCTGGAAGAATGGTGACAGTACCTCAGAGGTACCAGACATCTGGTAACTATTATGATAGATCACAAAAACCTTTTGTATATGTGGACCCTGTAGAATCTCTCATGACGGCAGGCTCATTGGAGCCTTTTTTTACAGGATTTCAACATCACATGGCAAGTCACCCCTGGATCCCAGATGAGACTGGCCAACACCCTATCGTGAAAGGATGAGGTGGACACCTCAGATGACAACAAACTGCTGACAATCATTCTGGTTGATGTGTCTCTATGTGAGTACCTCTCGGAACATGTCACTATCTATGCCCTGGACCTCGCCCTTGCAAAGAAGATCAAGGCATTGTCTATCTTGGATCTGCTGGTCCTTCAGGCTGTTGATGCTCTGAAGGACAAACTCCCCCTCTTACCATGATCAACACTCCTGGATTGGAGGTTCACCAAGGGGCAACTCTACTACAAGAACTGTCTCTATGTCCCTGAACCAGCCCACCCTAACTTAGTCTCTTCCCTCCATACCTCCCCCACCAGAGGGCATGAGGGTGTCTTTCAAACCCAGCAATGCCTTTCCCATGACTACTGGTGGCCTGGTATGGCTACCTTTGTCTGACATTATGTACTTGGCTGTGCTGTTTGCCAGGCCAATAAAGTAAATACCCATCCCATGATACCCCCATTGTCCCCACTCTCCTCCATCACAACCCAGCCCTTCCAGCAAATCTCTGTGGATCTGATCACTGGACTGCCCTGTGTGGGCGACCTTGATGCTGTGATGGTCATGGTCAACCACAGCCTTACAAAGGGGGTAATTTTCACCCCATGTTCAAAAAGTATTGATGCTAAAGGAGTGGTGAAACTCTTTTTCACTCACATCTTTCCATGATTTGGTCTCCACAACACCATCATCTCCAATAGAGGACTGTAGTTTGCATCCACCTTTGCTATGGAACTGGCACATTTATTCAAGTTCAATATCAAACTGTCTTCAGCCTACCATCCCCAGACAGAGAGGGAAACAGAACACACCAACCAGGAGTTAGAAACTTACCTACACATATTCTGCCAAGGGAGAGCCCAGGATTGGGCTGATCTCCTACCCACCACAGAACTTTCACATAACTCCACAGTCCACTCCACCACCAAAGAAACCCCATTCTTCCTTATGATAGGATACCACCTGAGATCATATTCTGATTTAGGCAAAATATTCCTCCCCGCCCTAGAAGCATGCCTGTCCCTGATATCCAAGGGACATGATGAGGCCCTAGCAGCCCATCAGAAAGCTGTACAATACATGAAAGATCAGATCACTTCCAAGTTCCACCCATGGAAAGTCAGAGACAAGGTGTAGTTGGAAGCTACTAATCTCCACTTCAACTACCCCTCTAGGAAGCTTGCACCCAAATGAGAAGGACCATTTGAAATCATCCAAGTCCTCTCCCCAGTAGCCTATCGACTAAAGCTACCACCCACCTGGAAGATCCACAATGTATTCCATGTGTTGCTGCTTTCCCCATATCAAACCACCATTGAATTCGGTGAGAACTTCCCTTGTCCCCCACCTGACCTCCTTAACAATGAAGAACAATACAAGGTAGAAGCAATACTGGCCCACAAAGGCAACAGATCATGAAGGCGATACCTGATCAAGTGGCTTGGTTACCCATCATCAGAGAACACTTGGGAACCAAAAAGCAACCTAGATCAAACACAGGACTTGCCGACAAAGTATAAATCAGCCCACCTGGTTACTAACTAATCCATGGCTGAACAAAGCTTCATAGCCCTCCTAGTAACCCTATATCTACTCACCGTCCTCGTCTCCATCCTCCTGGCCGCTATCCTCTTCACTCACACCATCACCCACCTACTCACCACCCAACATAACTAAATCGTCATGTCTCATTCTGAATTTACTGCTGCCACCCATACTTGTCACGTTTATGCTAAGTTTCTTCCTGATTTTCAATGACATCTACTTTATTCTGCTATTCTGTCTTGCCCTCCTCTTCTTTGTATTATAGGATGTTCTCCCACCACCAGATCCTCTGCCAATGGACTGGAGGCTCTCATTGCCCTTGCCACTTTGTTAAACTCCACTTCTCATTACCTAGAACAATTCCTGTTGGCAACCTAGACCTGTTAAGGCTTCGGTCACACTACTAGACTTGCTATAGAGCTCAAGAGGAAGATCTGGGGGAATCAACCAGGACTTGACTGAAGTCCGGTCGTTGATGACATTGGGTTTATATACTACTTACAAGTTTAGGGCAGGTCTGGGAATACTGACTAATATACTACGTCATCAATGATGTCATGGTCTAGAATAGCGGTGATTAAGAAAGCATGCTTGATAAGGGTCTAGAACGAATGTGAATGAAGTGAAGGATGTTGACCTAGACTTGGTCAGGTGACATGTTCCACGGTCATGTGATAGTGGTCATGTGACTTGATAAGATAAGATAAGATGAAATCGTAACATTACCCCCCTTCTATGAATCGCATTCCAGGCGATTGAAGGGAACCTGGGAGGGTTCTGTCACGTTCACGTATGATGAAAATAAAGAATCGAAGTCCGTTTGGACCATTCTGAGCTTCCAGGGTGCCGCCGGGTTGGAAAGGTAAAAGTCTTTTATTGCCTCTTTGGCATTAGTGAGGTGGCTCTGAGGTTCCCATGTGCGGTCTTTCTTGTCATAGCCCTTCCAATGTACTAGGAATTCCAAAAAACGTCCTTTGAGGTGTGAATTGACTATATAGTCGACCTCGAATGCTGGAATTCCTTCTTGTGTGCCCACAACGGGTCCCGGGGCAACTACGGGTTGGTTTTCAAGGCGTTCCTCATAAGGTTTAACCCTTGAGATGTTTACAGTAGGGTGAATTCGCAGGGTAGATGGTAGTTTGAGAGTGACAGCGTTAGGGCCTGCGAATGCTGTAATTTCGTAAGGGCCAATCCACCTTTCGGTGAGTTTCTTGGATGCCCTATTCAACTTGATGTTCTCTGTTGAAAGCCAGACCATGTCTCCGACTTTCATATCAGGAACCTTGGTGCGGTGCTTATCAGCTTGCCACTTCATTGATTGTTGAGCTTTTTCAAGGGATTCTCTAGCTTGCTCAAGCGTCTTGGAAAAGTCCTGTGCAAATGCCAAGGATGATTCATTTTTTGTGATTATGGGTTCAATACCCATTCTTGGTTCGTAAGTTTTAGTAACCTCGAACGGTGTTTTCTTGGTGGAAGAGTGTTGGCGATTGTTATAGGAGAATTGTGCCAATGGGAGCCACTCTACCCATTTGTCTTGTTTCTCAGCAGTAAACATCCTGAGATACTGTTGAAGGTCCCTGTTGACCCTTTCTGTCTGTCCATCTGTTTGTGGGTGGAATGCAGTTGACATATTTAGGTCTATTTTGAGCATTTTGCCCAAATTCTTCATTACTTGTGAATCGAATTGTGGTCCTCTGTCGGATATAATGGACCTAGGGAGACCATGGTGCTTCCATACATGGTCCCTGTAGAGCTTAGCTGTTCCTAAGGCTGTGATTGTCTTGTTGGTGGGGATAAATTCCACCTCTTTTGAAAAGTGGTCTACTACGACTAGAACGGAGTCGTAGGTGTTGGAAGGGGGGAGATTGGTGATGAAGTCTGCGGATATATCTCTCCATGGACCTTCTGGGATTGGGTTGGGAATTAATTCCCCCTTGGGTGCCTTATTTTCTGGCTTCATTTGTGCGCATCTGTCACACCTTGAACAATAGTCTTTCACTTGGGCTCGAAGGCTATTCCATTGAAAGTATTGTTCTATTATTTGCCAAGTCTTTTCAGCACTGCCATGTCCGGCAATTGGGGAATCATGATAAAGGGTAATTATGTCTTGGTGCAAGTTGTCTTTTGGAGGTATGAAGATCCTGTCACCAAGATACAAGATCCCGTCTTTGTTAAGAAGGTTGGGTTTATCGTCTCCCTTCCATTCTTCTTGTGCTTCCACTATTCTTTCAAGGAGTTTCCTTTCTTCTCCTTCGATTGTGTAAGCATGTTTTGATTGTGCCCTTACTCTGTGTTCAGGGATCATTTGAATGCCTTTATTGTCTTCATTGATTCCAACGGCATGATCCTCTCGTCAAGAGAGAGCATCAGCCTTTCCCATTTGGGATCCAGGCTTGTTGACTAAGATGTAATTAAATCGAGAAAGCCATTGGGACCATCTTGCTTGTCAACGATTTAAATCTTGTTTCGTCATGAAGTACCGGAGGTTGGCGTGGTCCGTTCAGACTTCGAATTCTCCTGCCCCCTCAAGGTAATGTCGCCATTGTTCTAGAGCCAGAATTATGGCGAGCATTTCCTTGTCTGCTCTTGGGTAATTCCTCTGTTCAGGGGTCATGGAAGCAGAGGAGAAGGCGACAGGGTGCCACCTATCTTCTTGCTTGATCGAAAGGACCGCGCCGGTTGCGAAGTCCGAAGCATCAGTTTCCAAGCGAAACTCGCTGTTGTTGTCTGAGTAAGCAAGTATGGGTGCTATGATAAAGGCTTCTTTGAGCTGATCAAAAGCTCCTTGTTCTTGGGGTCCCCACTGCCAGGGCTGGTCTTTTTTTGTTAGGTCATTCAGGGGACGAGAGACTTTTGAGAAGTCTTGAATGAACCTTCTATAGTAGTTGGCGAGTCTGAGAAATCTTTGGACCCCTTTGACAGTCTTGGGTGTTGGCCATTCAAGAATAGCTTCCACCTTGCCCTTTTCCATCTTAATTCCTTCAGTATTTACTATCATTCCGAGGAATTCGACTTCCTTTTGCTTAAAAAAGCATTTCTCAGGCTTTAGGAATAAGTCGTGTTCCTTAAGTCTTTTGAGAACTTCTTGAACGATCCTGTCGTGTTCCACTTCATCGTCCATCTTGGTGAATATCATTATGTCGTCAATATAGACTATGATGACTCCATCCATGTTAGCAAAGATTTCATTCATCATTTGCTGAAATGTGGCTGGTGCATTGCACTGCCCAAAGAACATTACAAGGGGTTCGTACGCCCCAGAATGTGAGACAAAGGCAGCCTTCCATTCGTCTCCTTCTTTGATTCTGATATTGTTATAACCCCATTGAAGATCTAATTTGGTGAAGAGCTTCGCCCCTTGGAGCTTATCCACTAATTGACTGATGAGTGGTAAGGGGTAATTGTTTTTGATTGTCCATTCGTTGAGGTATCTGTAATCCTGGACTAATCGTTTCTTGCCATCTTTCTTTGGTATGAAGAATACCAGCGATGTTTGGGGGGAGCATGATGGTCGAATATAACCCTTTTTGGTTTGCTCTTTGACAAATGATTTTAATTCTTCCATTTCGTCTTTGCTCATTGGGAAGATCTTTGCCTTTTTAGGTTGAAAGCCAGGCTTCAGCTTTATCTCGTGATCCCAGGGTTTTCTTAAAGGTAGTCGTTCTGACTCCTTTTTACTGAACACTTCTAGAAAGTGATGGTATTCCTTAGGAACCATTTCTTCGAGAGTAGGTTCTTTTTTCTTTGGCACTTCAAGACCTTTGATGAACTTATGCACAGTTGAAGCATGCTTGAGTTCATCTTCTTCTTCTTTTGCCAGATTTGTGCCTCAGTCTGAAAGCATGTAGCAAGACCTCAGGCAGCGAGCCATCTTAACTTCTCCTTTTGTCCAGTCAATGGTTGAATTGTGCTTTGCCAACCAAGTATATCCCAGGATCATTGGGTTTTTGCCTAGATTGGTGACTTCTGCGACCAGGCGTTCGCGATGTCCTTGATAGTCAAGGATTATTTCTGCCTGATGCGTGACTGCTCCAGCAGAATTCTTTGTTCCATCGACATTAAAGATGGGTACCTCCCTTTCCATTTTTTGTAGTGGGAGTTTGACTTCTTTGGCCCATTTCTTGTCTATAAAGATTCTGTTTGTGCCACTGTCCAAGAGGGCCTTGCATTGATGCTTCTTGTTCTTGGTAGTGGGGTGTGCGATCGAGATGTCCATGAGGATCCCGTATTGCACCTTGGTATTGCATAAGAGGATTCGTTCTGGGAAACTATCCTCATAAATATTTTTTCCTTTTTCTTTGACCGAATTAAGCCTGCATTCCTGTGCAGCAAGCTCCTTGGTGGGAGGCCCGGTCTCAGTTGTAGGTAAATGTACTCTGTAAATAGGAGAACTTGGTTCGGAATAGCATGTGGAAGAATCTGTCTCATCATCAAGATCTTGTCCATACTGTACATAGGGGGAAAGAGAGGAAAAACTATTTTTTGTATTTAAGATCTTTTGTTTCGGCTCCTGAGTTCCCAGATTACTCAGTTGCCGTATCCTTTTCCCTGCTTCTTCATCTCCGTATCATGGAGATCAAAGAAGTAAGCTTTCATAGCTTCATAGTCCATTCCTTTTATAGCCCGTTCTCCTTTGGGCTCCTCCTTCTTCTCTTCCTTCTTTTCTTCTTCATTGTTGACTGCTCGGATGCGTGGGGGTCAAGTAGCTTCAGTGGCTTTCTTTTGGCAGTTTACTTTATGCCCTCCCCCAAGGAATTTGCACTCCATGCATTCCTTTTTTGGTTTTGGACAATTTCGGGCCACGTGCCCATCTCCTGTGCAGTTATAACACTTAGAGTTTTTCTGCCTTAGGGCACCTATGTCCATTGGCTGTCCTCTTCCTCCATACATTCTTGCTTGGCCTTCTTGGTGATTGGTCGAGTATGTGTTCCTCATAGCGTCTTTTCCCCTCATTTTGAAGGACTCCATACTGGATCCCTTTTTGAGAAGGATTTCTATGTAATCTTGGATACAAGTCTTTCTTTGGTCATTGTAATAGATTTGTTCCATGATTGCGGCGTCTACTGCTCCTTCTAGTAGTCTTACGCCATTTGGGTCTTCTTCTGCAGGGTTTCCTTTCATATCATAGTAGTGTCCTAACCATCTGGTCAGGAAGTCTTGTATTGTTTCATTTTTATACTGGCAACAATGATCCAGTTTCATCCATGCTTTGTCTATCTTATTGATCGATTTGAAGCACTGGTCCATTACATCCCATAGTGTCTCCAGGCTGGGCCATAAGATGTCTCCTTCGATAAACCTTGTGAGGTATTGCTGAGCCCATTGCTCTGCTCCATGAGTGTCCTTTTTGCCATCTTTTGGTCCTACTCTTGTTAGGATGGCTACTATTTTGTCTTTATTCGTGACAAAGGTTTCAAGGTTTCCATCTATGTATAGTCATGTGCGTAACTTCCAACTATCATACTTTGCTTTACTCCCATCGTATCTCCCGGGCTCTGGTACTGATTTTACCTTTTTTGTAATTTTCACCTCCGTATTTCTCGTCTCCTTTACTCCGCTTGCTCTTTGCAGAGTTTTTATTTGTTCTTTCAGATTGTTAATCTGATCGACAAGTTCTTGGATGTGTTCTACCATGGCCATTGGTGTGGGAGCAAGTTCTGGTGGCGATTGGGAGTTCGGGTCGGGGGACGAGGGCTGGTTGACGATATGGTTCTCTGAGGAATTGTCGGTCTCTGAGTCAACGTGGGGGCGCGGGTTCCTGTAGGGGTACCGTGACGTGTTGTACTTCTTCTGGAACCAGGGTTACTTCCAGTTCAGGAGTGGGGGAAAGGGATGGAGTGCGTAGGTTTTGTAGAGCAAGTAGGCCTTGTCTCAATTCTTCGAGAAGACCTATTTCTTGCCTTTGGCGGGGTGCTGGGTCCTCGTAGAGTTGGACCAAAAGTACTTGTCTTCTGAAGCAAGCTGCTTCTTCTTGGGTGACGTGGAAGTAAAGGAGTAGGTCTTCATTGAAATCTAAGTTATTTCGGACGACGTCTAGGAAGTAGGGTAGGAGGTCTTCTCTTTCAAAAAGGCTTCGTCGTGGGAGTGGATCTGGTATTCCAAAATGTGGGTTTGGTGGCTGATAATGAAGCCAACCTTCTTGATCTTCCCTAGCAGGGAAGGGAGAGTACTCTGAATCTGAGTCTTCTTCTACCTCGGGGGTAGGGGTCCTTGGCATGCAGAAATGGTGACCTCCTTGAGCGTCGTAATACTCGTCGTTCGGGTCAAAGGATGCTTGTCAGTGGTATTCGTAGTTTGGACCAACTTGTGTTTCCTCGGAGAGGTGAACCTCAATCTCCTTGGACTTTTCTGGATCTCTTGGAAACATTCGTATGAAAGGATAAAGAAGTGTGGACCGTTGTCAACACCAACTTCTACTCGATCGGGACAATAGCCTCTGCGACTCGAGTCTTCGAAAATGTAATCGTAAGTGGGCTAGTGGGCACAAGACCGCTCTTACACCAGTAGACCACTGTGTACTAGTAATACTAGAAGAAATGTGCCTCATGTGGACACAAGCCGAGGCTCCTTCGAAATGGAAACGTGCAGAGGCAGTTTTTAAACCAATTAAGAGCTCTCGAGCTCACCCCTTGATGACCGCTTAAGGCTAAGTCGACCTTCACCAGCGTATAGCCGGGGTATACATAAAAGACAATAGGAGTGCAAGTGCACGTGAAGGGTGAAGAATGGTAGGTAACAAGAGATTTCCTTTGCCCCTAGGGTCCGGGGTTGTCGCAAACAATGGCGAAGTATAGAGAGTAGTGTGAGGGAAGTGTAGAGTAGTCAAGTCCTAATGTTGGCAACCTAGACCTGTTAAGGCTTCGGTCACACTACTAGACTTGCTATAGAGCACAAGAGGAAGTTCCAGGGGAATCAACCAGGACTTGACTGAAGTCCAGTTGTTGATATCATTCAGATTATATACTACAATGTACTTTAGGGCAGACGTGAGATATCTTACTAAGGTATGATGTCAGTGCTACGTCACTGTGGAGCGGAATTAGTGATAAGGGTGTGAATGAAGTGAAAGGGTTTGACCTAGACTTGGTCCGGTGATATGTCTCACAGTCACATGATAGTGGTCATGTGACTTGATAAGATAAGATAAGATGAGAAATCGTAACATCCACCAGATGCAGCACTTGTGGGACGATGGGACATGACTCTGGCGTATGCGATGCCGTTCTCGAGACAGATTATACTGATTACGAGGTCAACGAGGGAGATCCCAACGGACCTGACAGGGATTGAAGAAGTGGAGTCAAATATCAAAGCAGGGCTTCGAGTTTACGAAGGGGGTAATGTTACGGTTTTGTTTCTTCATGGTCACCTCCTATTAATTTTCTTTCTTCGACTTTGGGAGGGACCGATTACATGGGAAGTATACATTCCATACCTCGTCATCCTGTATTCAGATGACATCCGCCTGATCCCGTTACTATAGCATTCTGACTTCACCCTCATCTTTGATGGCCGTTACACAGGTTGTTTCACCTGCATCTTTGATTGATTGTTTTACCCTCATCTTTTGATGCGTTACCCTTACCACCATCTTTGATAGATGGTTACCGCCCTTGGCTGTGGGCATAGCCGCTTATAGCTAGACACTATTTAAACCGCCATGTAAAGTAGTGTTAGCCTTAGCCAATTCTTACTCCATTTTTGTGGTTAACTATTGCTAAGCTCCTTTGCTCACTTCACCGGAAGAGAGAGCCCCTTGTCTTCGCCTACCCTTCTCCTAGGAAGTACGGCATGCCCCTTGCACGCCTCATCAAGAGGAGAGTTGCCAAGTATCTTGTCTAGATACTTCCTTTGACCTAGTGAAGCTCCGTCCTCCAAGTCGATAGCTAACCCCGAGCAGGTCGCCCTGCTAGTCGAGTGCTGCACTACGAGACAGTGCAGATCGTCAGCCAACTCGAAGAGTCGCCCTGCTGACCAAGGCACTCCTAGACTTATCAAGGATGTTGCGCCTCTCTGTGAGTGCCTCCCTTGAGTAAGTCGGCCGATAGCCCAGAGTAGGAGTCAGTCGCTGGTAATAGATAACCATGACCGTTACAATGGCGGTTTAAGTAGTGTCTAGCTAGAGGCAGCTATGTCCACAGCCAATGGTGGTAACCATCTATCAAAGATGGTAGGAAAGGTAATGTGTCACTGGTCAAGAGATGGTGATGAAACAGGCTATGCCCAAGATGAACAAAAGAAGATGGAAACAAAGATGATCAAAGGAAGATGGAGATGAAGAAGTCTGAAGCTATACTAATGGGATCAAGCGGATGTCATCTGAATATAGAATGACAAGGTACGGAACGTACGCTTCCTGTGTGATCAGTCCCTCCCAAATGCAAATGAAGAAAATAAGTAGGAGGTGACCATGAAGAAACAGAATTGTAACACTCTGAGTCCATGTTAAAGTAGAGCACAATATTATAATCCAGTGAGGCTACGGGTTATTCACATCTGATTATTTTGCCCTGTTACCATAAAAGGTGCAGTTTTCGAAGTCTGATTTATTATATTCCAGGATTAAAAGCCTATGGTAAGTCACCCATTGCCATCAAACCCATGATCACATAACTGCCATAAATCAAGCCAAAGGCCTTTGAAACACTTTTGTCACTTTTTTACAAATAGAGAAATATAAAATAGCATGTGGCATGTATGCTCGGGGCAGCTGGTTATTCTCATGGTATATGTTTGAATGTATCATACCTTATTTTTCTAGGCTTCCCAGATGAGGATTAAAGCAGGGGGGAGCAGATTAAACATACTGAAAGCGTGGGAAATGTATTGTATGTTGGAATTAGCAAGCGTGTTGCCATCCCGGTCTCATCCGGCCTGATCAGTCACCGGTGTGCACACGATGCGCATACGCCACGACCGGCACATAGTAACAGTCTCCATTCCCCGAGTACACAGTACCTCACGCATATGGCAAGTTTTCCCTATTCTTGTGCAATGTCATGCGGTATGTTCACTATGATATGCTTTACCCCTTTTTGCTTTATTACATTCTGTACCGTATATAAGACCTACACTCAGTATGTAGACACCTCAGTCCATTGCACCGCACGACGACTGAGGTGAGCTAGTTATCCCTTACATTTACCTACTTAAGCTTACCTGTGCATAGTGTATCTCGACAGGTAATATATTAGTCCGTTGCACCGCACGATGACTGGGTGTATCTTGACAGCCGTCGCGCCTCCCCTTTCTCGCGCATATATTCTATCAGGGCGAAAGACACAGGAGTCGGACAGCAATGCATGGAAGTGTCAACCGGCTATCTGCAAACCTCAGTGTAGGAAGCTCACGGATATGGTCATATAGCCTGAGCGCTCCATCAAGGTCGACTAGGGAAGCACGCGACGTGGTGAGGATTTGCTCCATCTTGGCATCCAGGATAGGTGGTTGGAGATATGACGACGCTGGCCCATTGGATATCGCAATATGTGCAGGCACTGGCAGGCAACCGTTGAAGCTGCTAGACTCCCCAGTCCACGCAAGGATACTAGCATCTCCAAATCGAGGGAGAACATTTGCTAGTAGACGCCCTAGGGCACCCTCTCCTTTGCTATATACCGCAGGAATACCAGTAGCTGAGAAAATACAGAGTAATGAGTAAGCAGCGTCTTCCGGTAGCATCATTTTTCGGGTTGAAGCAAGCCGTAACTTCCCCTGCTAGCGGACGCTGCTTAAGCTGGGGCGAAGTGCCATTGACTCCTTCGCAGGCACTCCAGTGGCTTCCTCCGTCTCCAAAATCACTTCCTGCGATCATTTGTGATTTAACAGCTGTATGTCGAGATATAGGGTCCACTCTTCTGTGTAGAACAGAACGACCTCAGCAGCAATATATTCCTGGAGGGTTCATGCACGAGTGTTCCGTATACTCCTTATCAGAGCCCCGAGCTGTGATAGAGAGTGCACCCCATGCAACTAAGTAATCGTCAAGGCAGATCCCTCACTCCACTTGAACATGGCTACAAAGGCTTCTTGCAGGGTGAAATCGTCTGGTTTATTGATGCAGCATGTACCACTCCATGCCCAAGTAAATCCGCCATCTCGAACGATATTGCAGAGTACTTGCAGCTTGTTGTGCATCAGAGAATAATCGAGGTCGTACACGAAAATGTGCATCACCTGTTGGAATGATGGCTCGCCGTCTTCACACTTGTGTGACAACATCACGTATTGGAAGTACTGTCATATTTCATTCTTGATCCAGACATAGTCAATCCGTGTCATCATGGATGATAGGAGTTCTGTAATGACCGGCGATGGTTCGAATGTGGATGCATATGCCACTCTATGTTGTATCGATGGCTGCCTGTCGTGTTGATGAGCTTGCATAGCAGACGAAAAGTAGTCTTGTATACAAGCTTGCGAATCGTCACTTGCATGCTCGACGGACTGATGTACTGGTTGCTCAGCTCTGCGCGTCGTACGTGCCATGTAACAAAGACACTCTTTTGAGAGCATCGCCTCCAGTGCGTTGACGGCATTTTCGTAGTCCCCTCCCTTGTGTAGGGCCGCACACTTCATCTTATACCCGTGGGGTTGCGACGGATCCGGCATGATCGCCTGTTCACATATCAGTAGTGTCGCCTTGCTAAGCGAACTCAGTTTGCATTATCAAGTTGCGATGCTGTAAGATGCTGTCGTCTGGTTATGGAAACTATCCTCGTCATTCCAAAATAAGGGTTTTGCTAATGTCTGGGCTATCCGGGGAAACACATAGGCAGCCGGGGAGTAGGTGAGCACCACAGCGTCCTGAAACACAAAACCACATTCCATAAGTGAGCATGCAGCCTGAGACATGTCATATTCTCAGGCGAGCGCTGAAGCTGTGGGGAACAATCGGGGCCATTATGTCCGTACCTCGACAATCCGGGCAGCATAAAAGGGGCCAGTCTGAGCCTGGAATGTTCATCTACACACACCCTTCGTGCATAGTTCTGAGAAGCCAATCATGCAATTCTTCCCAGTTTTCTCGTTTCTCGTTGCTGCTGTGGTAATTGCCTCTCCGGTGTGTCTTCTTTTATACTCAAACATGGCGTGACTTGCATCTTTGAACTGATCTTGGCTACCATTAGGTGTCCTTTGGAGCCGGTGGGTTAGTGGAACGCACTCCAAAGGCTCTTGCAGACCTCAAAGGTGTACGTCTCAATTTAGATCATCAGCCTTGTCACCCTCCTTATGGCCTTTGTTATAGCGCGACAGCAACACCATAGGCCCTGCTGACTGGAAGCGTGACAGTGATGCTCTTGGTCCCTCTAGGGGCCCTGATTGGAAGCGTGAGGATCACACCTGGGTTCCCACTGACTAGAAACATGACGAGTAGAAGCCAACAATCATCCATCCTAAGTTATTGTGAGGGCTTTCCCAAAGTGGCCGTCCTTGATAAACATGTCCTTCAGTATCACTTCTTTCAAAGAGTTTTATGTTAGTGTAGAGATTTGACTTGTACGGACCATTCTACCAGCTGATGTTGGCTTGACGTCCCAGTGAATACCTGCCGTGTTTGTTTCTGGAATTCAGCCAGTTTGTCCAAACCCATCTTGCCTGCTGTCGGCTTACAGGAACTGTGGAAATGCGGAGAACTAAGAAAAACGGATGATGGTCCTTAGACTTCCATAAATGGATGATCCTGATACAGGGCCCAGGCTAGGCAGCTTGATGTTACAACTCAACTGAAGCCCAATTCAATAGTGCACGATTGCCTAGCCTCAGATTAACCTCCTTTCCATAAGTGATCGAAAATTGTAATAAGCAGGACATATGTACATGGCAATCCGTACAAGTTCATCTCAGTGACGCTGTGATATCAGTGCCGACAGAAAGCCATTTGCTGAGGTCGCTTAGCACAAGTATCAGCAGAGGATGTTGTTGTGCTCAGCTGAGGTGTTAAACTAATCAGTTAGCCATTTCATTTACACTGGCATACAACAGGGGAAAATATCCCTCATGTTGTATGGCCCCCATTTCGGGTGCAGAATGTGGTACCAGAGTCATAAGTTACTTATAATTCCACAGGCCAGTGTGCATGTCCGCAAGTGGCGAGCAAAACTGGAACGCCCTCCGTCTGTCCCACATTAACCCCCCTCTTCATCACCACGGAAACGACCTCCATTGGCTCACGTATGCGTGCATCACCTCTCTTGGTTTCAAGGTACTGGCTTGATCAGATTCAGGTAGTGTTGAAATCTATGAACCGCTTGACATCAAGTATATGGACTACTCACATCAGCTTGCGGGATCTTCCACCACCCCAAAGTTAACTTACATCGCATGCTTTTGGTCTGCGAAACATGCTTGATCACTCTACTCGGCTGTCTGTTATGCTCATGATGTCTAGTCGATAGAGGTCAAGCATCGGAAACGTTTGCAGAGGGAGGCAAGTCTCAGATTCAGGATACTAAATGATGCATGAGCGCTGACTGACCAACTCGCTCAGGATGATCGCCGATCAGAGCGCACGAACATGACTACTGTGATGTATACCCCCAGCCATCCAGCGATAATTTCAGCCTCGAGGGCAAATTGAAGCCGTTTCGCAGAGGCCGGCAATGACGCGCGGTACCATCCTGCCGCGGCAACCCAGTGGGATTTCGGATTCATACACGTATTTGCTCTGGGCGCCCTAAGAAAAGCATGATCGCGCATTGTGTTGGTGGTCCACGCAAGCATGCTGACAGATCTATGCAGTGCCTGGTAAGAACATCTACCTTCTTGACCCCCTCCGAGACTCGACTGTGACCTAATGTATGTGCAATGCCGGTAGTGCGCACGTCGTTTTAACTGTTCCTTGGCACACTGAACTGGAAAGGGAGCAAATCCAAGAAAGCTTGCATGAGTTGAACGGATCTACAACAAAATCCCATGCCAATGGCGACCGATAGTGCGTGTGCATCCGGAGTGCGGTGAGTTGCGCAAGCAGAGAAAAGTACGTGGGGTGTCAGGGGGAGAGGGGGAGGAACTCTGGAGGTGTGGCTTCAGTACGACTAAGTGTGTGTATTCGACATTGATTGGTGACAGAACATGCCGTGCGACGTAACAGGCTGGCAGCTTGCATAGTTGAATCGCAAGTTCTCGTGATGCAGCGTGTTGGAGGAAGATTCTTCAGACTGAACCTGCTGGCCCACGCGACGAAGCGCTGAAAACACGAGGCGATGGTTGATCAGATCTATATCAGCGAGCGGCAGCGTGGATATAATGCGAAGACGGCGCGCAGCCCTTGTCAACTCCCACGCACAACGTTGTGTCGCTGATGACACCCCCATCGACGATGACTGGTACGTACTGGTAGGATAAAGAAGTTGCATGCATGTTGACCGTTAGGCAAGAGCGTTGCGAGCCCATCGAAATTAACGCTAGGTATGATCTACAGGCAGTAATATTCTCTGGGGACGGCAAGCACCTCGTCAAGGGCGGTGATGAGGTCGAAGTGTGGCGAATGGAAGACACCAAGCGAGTGGCAACCATGGAAGTAGAGGGTCTCTTGTGTCTCGCATTGTCCAATGATGGCAAATGGATTGCTGCGGGGACAAACAGACACGAAGTGATCGTTTGGGCCACAACAACGTACGAACGAGTCTTGGAATCCCAAATAGGGGACAGCGTCGTCGCCGTCGATTTCTCACCCGACTCGATGCGACTCGTGTCTGCAGCGTACAAGGACAAAGCTACCATCTGGGGCGTCGCCAGTCGTAAACAAGTATAAACTCTGCGCAACAGCAATTTTGCACATCAGCCTTATGTCGTGGCAGCGAAATTCTCGCCGCGAGGAGATCGAATCGCAACAGCTTCTAGAGACTTAGTTCACGTCTGGGACAGCGACGATGGTCGCTTGCTCGTCAAAATCCCGGTGAAAGTAGTCCCTGTTTAGAACAAAGGATTGCTCTGGTCCAACGACCACCTCTTTGTCGCATCTTGGAAGGGAATCAAGGAAATTGATCTATATACCGGGTTGATGGTCTCGGAATGGCTAATCCATGACATCGACAGGTACTCCTCCTGCATCGCTCTACCAAAGCATGGACGATTCATTGCATGCGCCACCAAGCGTACTGTTGTGTTTTGGGATACGTCAACACGCTCCCAGTTCGATCTTACTCAACATTCAGAAGACATCGAATCGATTGCATTCTCTCCAGACGGGCACTCTCTCGCAATTGGTGCACTCGGAGGGAAAATTGCCATTCACACTCTATCTCGTATCACAGTAAGTTGTTGCTTCGCAGCCTATCCATGCAATCATCTTACTCTGCTCATGTGCCTGCCGCATAGGATTCCATATCACCCCCCACTTTCTGTGAACCCGACCTCCAGACAGATGAAGCTGTTCTCAACTTATGGAAGCAGGATCAGCTCGAAGATGCAGAAGCGCTATTGACAGCAGCCATCAGCACGCCTTAGAACCCAACTCTAAGCCATCGCGCACTCGCTAGTCGGGCCCTCGTTTGGACTCGTTTGGGAAAGTGGAACTTAGCACTCGCCGATGTTGAAAAGGTATTTGTTATTTAGTTATCACATACACGGCACTGATGCCAATGAAAATCAAGGCTATTGACATTCAGTCGTCCGTGATTAGCTACATCGCAAAGAGTATAGCACATATCGGCAACGGAGAGAAGCATAAGGCATATCGGGCCTGCGACATTGCATTCGAGCACCTCACTTCTTCATCCCACATTACGTTCCTCCTTCTCGTCAAGGTCCGTACTTTCAAGCTCTGGTGCTTTTCAGCTATTCATAATCCTTAGGCCATTATCGTATTTATCGCCGGAGAGCACGTCGACGCGATATCGCGTATGGACGACCTCATCGCCACGGTACCATTGAACTCAGAATGCTATGTTGTTCAGGCGCGTGTAAACAAGCTATCGCACAATGGTCATTATGTCTGATGTTTTCGGTAGGCCTACATGCATCTTCTTCGGGGAAGCTCGTACATGGAGATGAGGAGCTTCGAGAGTGCGATGGAGTCGTTCGAGCATGCGCGAGCTCGATCACGACCTCTCCAAAGTCAATCGCTACTCCTGGTCTCACTGGCAAGTTTCCGAACAGGCATGTCGCAGCTCATTGTTTCGCTCACAATCCCCGACAGATATCTGGATGGAAATTTGATGATCTCGACATCATGGTGCAACAACGTATGTGCGAAGCGCTGTTTTCAGCGGGCCGTACCAAGGATGCTGGCGAATCTGTTCTCGAGCTGGTGCGTACCTTTGAAAAGGAGGTATACATGCGCGGATCTGCCATTAAATGGGTCTCTGGTGAGCTGTCATCCCACCTCTACGTGTATTGTGCAATCAAATTCTCTGTCAGATTTCGTGCAGCAATGTCTCTCCACTCCCGAAAGCAATGGTGACACCGTCTTGAATGCAGCCCGTGACGCTAACGCGGCGAAGCCCCATGCCCATCCCACACCCCTTTTAAGGGAGTGGGCTAAAGCAACATTAGCGAATCGTTCCTGGAAAGATGCTTTGGTCGTCTCTGCTTCTGTGAGTGTCCCCTTTAATCCTACATGCAGTGCGGGCCTGTTACTCTCGTTTACAGCTTATTCCTCCGAGATTTGACATTTATCGCGCCATATGTGAATGCCTGGAGGGAGTCGACCGAATCATGGATGGGATTGAGTGTTTCCGAGAAATGATGAATGAATTAGGAGAAGTCTACAAGGATGGACCCATTACCGAGTGGGTATGTGGTGAGTTTATCCTCTACCTAGTTGTCTGCTGGCATTTGAATCCCTCCTTCAGATTTTACGCATCGACGTCTGTCTGCTCCCGCAAAGAGCAGCGATGAGGTCTCCGATACAGCCCGACATGCCAACGTGGTCACGCTTCACGCTGTCTTCATGCCGCTTTTGGGGGAGTGGGCGAAAGCGAAACTGATCCGCGATCCGTGGAAGGAAGCCTTGAGTTCCGCCGTCGGTGTGAGTATCTTTACCCTCGTACCCATTATAAGGCTGACGCTCCGTTTGTTTGTAGTTCACACCCTCCAGGACGGTGATCTATCAGGTCGTATGTGAACGTCTTGAGGCGATGGATCGCACAGCAGACGCGGTCGAGTGTTTCTACCAAATGACAAGTGAAATGGGAGAGGAACTGAACCTGTATCGTGAGCACCGCGAATGGGCTCTTGGTGAGTGGTCGCGCATCTTATGGTATCGTCGGCTGTATAACGATTGTGCTAGGCTTCAGGCAACGCTTATCCAGGAAACCGGAGCACCTCGGAGATACAGCAATAGATAGCCACCGATATAACGAGGCTACCTCCCTTTATACGACTGCCCTGTCTCTCGATCCCTCCTCCCAAGGCATTCTTCTCAAGCGAAGCAAGGCATACCTGGCGATTGGGTCGTGGAAACAGGCACTAGATGATGCAAACCAGGTGTGTACATGATTTCATTCAGCGTGGATCAATCATACTGACGCATCATGGACAGGTGATCACACTGGATTCATCGTCGCCGTATGGGTACGAGATGAAACACGCGGCCCTGCACAAGAGAGGAGACTACGAAAATGCGGTCAATGCATTCGAGGTAATGCTGTCAAGAATAGAGCAGTCACCTGATCCGGAGGTTCAACGTGAGTTGCGTGCTCGTCACATGACCCAGATGACGTGTTCACATCATTTGGCAGAGCTGGGCGACCAGTATATCAGCCCGTCGAGTACGCGAGCGACAATTCGCAAGCTCGTATACAAGGCCACTCGTCGTTTACCACGCGAGCTCATCAACACGACCGATGGACGTCTGTACAATAGGGCGGCACAGGCATTTGCATTCGAATTATCACAGATCTTTACCAAGCTAGTATCATCCACGACGACACGGATTGACTATGTCTGGATCAAGAATGAAATACGACAGTACTTCCGATACGTGACGCTGTCGCACAAGTGGGAAGACGGCGAGCCATCATTCCAACAGGTGATGCACATTTCCGTGTATGACCTCGATCATTCTCCGACTCATGACAAGCTGCAAACATTCTGCAATATCGTTCGAAATGGTGGATTTGCTTGGGCATGGAGTGATACATGCTGTATCAATAAATCAGACAACTTCATCCTGCAGGAAGCCCTCGTGGCCATGTTCAAGTGGTATGAGGGATCCGCCCTGACGATTGTTTACCTGCGCGGGGTGCACTCTCTATCACGGCTCGGGGCTCTGATGAGGAGCATATGGAACACTCGTGCATGGACCCTCCAGGAATATATCGCTGCCAAGGTTGTCCTATTCTACAGAAGAATGGACTCTTTATCTCGATATACAGTTATCGAACCACAAAGAGTCGCAGGAAGTGATTTCGGAGATGGAGGAAGCCACTGGGGTGCCTGCGAAGGAACTAATGGCACTTCGCCCTGGCTTAAGCAGTATCCGGGAGAAGCTGCGACTTGCTTCGACTCGGAAGACATCGCTACCAGAAGACGCCGCATACTCATTACTTGGCATTTTCTCTGCTGCTGGTATATCCGCGATATACGGTGAAGGAGAGGACGCCGTAGGGCGTCTATTGGCGAATATCCTGACCAGATCCGGAGATGTCAGCATCCTCGCATGGACCGGAGAGTCCAACCGCTTCAACAGCTGCCTTCCTGCCCGCATTGCTGCATTCAATGGACCAGCATCTTTGCACCTCGCGCCACCTATCCTGGATGCTGAGATGGAAACAACCCTCACTGCGTCGCTCGCTTCCCCATTCGACCTACACACAGCGCTCGGGCTATATGATCGTATTCGCGAGCTTCCTACACCAAGGTTTGCAGAGAGCCGGCTGACACTTCCATGCATTGCTGTCCGACTCCCACGGCTTTCGTTGTGTCGAACGAGTTTAGGTCGCTTATACACCTCAAACAGCGTCGGAAAAGTTCATGTAACATAGTCGCTATATATGTGCAAACAAATTGCGCCTAGGTTTAAGCATAAATCATTGCAACAAAATAATTACAAATTCCGAATTTGTACTTGTATTTGTCTACTAAACTTAGTCTTGTAAACAA
>JBBPKI010000129.1:0-40294 GCA_038089155.1 Nevesoporus exiguus
ATGTGACTCTTTACCTATACCTCATCTGCATACCACTCCTATTTTATCTCCAGTGTCGTGGACCTTGTGTTGGAACCATAGATATGCACTTTTGTCGACTAGTTCTCAACCGTCGGGTGTGGCGGAATGCAACTGCCACCACTGCCATATATGATCGACCCTTTGATGGACTGGCAGTAGTGCTTGCTGTGGTCGTCTACAAACATACCAGCATGTCAGCGGGCCCGGAACAAAGTGGCGACCTCGTCGCGCTGGCATGTGTCGTCGACGCCTCTCTCCTCCTCGCTTCTGAGTGGTCCCGCATTCTGATCGACTATGTTAGTCCGCTCCTCGGGCGCTTGAGCGAGCTACACCCTTCTCATCAGGTTCGTCGTGTACTAGCTTCCCCAGCGACTTCTGACGACGTCTCTCTAGTTCCGCCTTGCATTTGTGACATATGGGTCCGCCAACACACGGCCTCTACCTCTTCTCTCCAAGCTATACTTTGCGCCGCTCACTCAGGTCTTCAAGGAACTCCGTGGAGATCCTGCGAAACTTGGTATCGGCCAAACCAACTCTGGGGGTGGCGAGGGATTATCCGCGTTGGAAGGACTCGTGGCTGCTATTGAGGTGTGCCACCCGTTTACCTTGATGTTACCGCACTACCTACATATTCGCTGCCTAAGCTGTTCGACATCTTGATGTTGTCCACCAACCATGCGTCAATGCAGTCACCGCAGAAGGAAAATCGGACATTAGTCGCTCATCTCCTGCATATCGCTGCGTCCCCACCTAATAACGCTCAGAGACCTCAGTGCAACACGCTGCAACACCTGGACTTTGTGAATTGGGATTCTATACCCGCAGAACTCAGGAAGGTGAGCAATATCCCATGACTCTGCCTTGGCGTGGAACTGCCCAAACATTTCGCAGAGAAAGATCAATTTGAGCTTGATCAGCCTCAGGGAAATACCTCAGTTTCAGGATCTTCAATCGTCGGTTCGTCTCGTCGTCTTCTATTTCGAGCTTTACCCCCCTCAACACTCTCCTGACAGGTTGCAGGCGCCAATGCTCAATCGCCGTGGTTTAATGTACATGCTCCACACGTCCTGTTACTTGCGGGCTTCCCCATACCACAAAAGACGGGTAAGTATATGCATACCATTGCTTTTCAGTTTCTCACTGGACCACAGGTGCCAAGCGCCAGCCCGATGCTCTACCCTCCGACCAAAGTCCGGATGCGAAGCGACAGAAGGTCGTCGCCGATCCCGCCTCCAAAACTGCATCTCCCGCTCTTCCTTTGGCACGCATACCACAGAACCCACGTTTTCAGCAACCTGTGCCTCCTCAAGTCACGCAACTACCGTCCACCGCCGTTTCCGCTCTGAGTTCCTCTCCAGCTCAGCCTGTTCAAGCCCTCAATTCTTTACCCGCATCCACGCCCGCAGCTACCTCTCCTGCTCCACCTCCACCTTCGGGCCCCCCTTTACCCGCCCTTAATACTGAGGTACTCGACCAGGTGGCAGCCAAAAGAGGGCTCAAATTTTCGCAGATGATGGAACGCCTCAAAGCGTTGGACACGGATGTCCCGATTCTAGATGCAAAGATAGCCAACGCACAAAGTACCGGACAGACGGCAGCCTTGACCGTGCTTCAAAAGGAGCGAGATTTCAAGGCTAAGCTCAAAGACCAGATCAGGATGCTACTATTGCAGCATTATCACAAGACACTTCTTGCGAAAGAAACCACGAACGCGCAAGCCGGTTCCTCCGGATCAGCTGGCCCCAATGCATCGGCAGCATCGGGGCCGTCTACCCAGCCTGCTCAGCCATCAGGTGTACCACGCGTGTCGAGTGAGCGACCAACGGGTCCAGTGACGGAAGAGCATAGACTCTTGGGCCCCGACTCGCAAGTGTTGGCACAATTCTGGCAATCCCGTGGTGGCACAATATCTGCGCCTAATGGCAATAATGCTCAAGCGGGACCAAGTCAAGCACAACCACACCCGAGTCTGAATTCAGAAATGGTCGCTCAGGTGCCAAAACCGATCGAGAAAAATGGGGTTCGGCCCCAAAATTTTGGATTGCCTTCACAAACACCAGGGACAACGTCACACGAATCAGGTGTTACCTCCAATATGTCGAATAACCAGGTTATCCACCCATCCAACGCCCCTGCATGGGTTGGGTCGTTCTCATGGAATTTATCTAAACTCGGCGGCCAGGTAACGGCCGAACTACAAATACACGTAGTTGGTGTCTTCCCTCAGCGTATGTCGAGTGAGACGTAGGTCGTCCATATACTTCTTTGGATATAGCCTCAGCAGTCTTTGCAGTCCCCCAGAGATTCGCACGGATCTGTGGCCCAAGAATCTCATTTTGAACCCTTGCAAGGAACCCGTAAAGGACAATGCGGAACTCTTATCTTGGCTCAGGCGTCACCAAGGTCGGGTCCATGTGATGCGCTTCGAACCTAATCCCCGTGCTCCTGATGCCACTACGAACGAGCAAAGGTTTCAGGCACTTAACAAATCTATGCGTGAGCAACGCATCGTATGTATCTGCATATTTGGTCAATACATCATAGCAATCTACTTACGCGAGACGCAGTCTGCCTACGCAGGGTGGCAGCTGCCATCAGGGAAATTCTCGCATAACATTTTCATTTTCCCAACGGAAGCGAGTTTCGCAGGGGCCATGTTCCCCGATGGCCTGCCTGATCTACCTGGAAGTGGAAACGCCCTCGAAGTTCAACCCTCAGCTGGGGAGCGGAAACCTCAGCTGCCGTTGAGCGGTTCGACTTTCCCTCCGGCGCTCATGGCGCGAATGCAAGGTCTGGAACCGGCGAAACAAAGACAACTGTTCGCGCATTTCATTCGGATGCAGCAGCAGGAACAACTGCGACGGCAGCAATTACAACAAACTCAGCAAGCTCACACTGCTTCAGGTCAGACAATGAATCCAGTTGGGATGTCCATACCCCAAAATCCATATAGCGCGGTAGCGAATATACCCATGGGTTTGCATGTGAGCACCTCACGAGTTGCCTTTGGAATATCACACTGACGAGGTCTGTATAGGGAAACGCGACTGCGCCCGCTGCGAACACAGGAGCGTACAATGCGGCAGGCGGAACTGTGAATTACGAGATGCTGCAGTCTTTTATGCAGCGCAATGCGGACGGATCTACCTCACGAGGAATGAACTCTGGCTCGATGCCATGACCATTATGTCTACCCTTCACATGTTTCACCACCCGTGGTTGTTGTCGTACGGTTATCTTACTTTACACCTGCATCGCTTATCGAGCACCGCACTCGTCACGGACTAATACCTGATTGTCTTTGGAAGTGTGCCAATTTGAGGCACTCTCAGCTCTTTGAGTTTTATCGCGGTCCGCCAAGTTGGCCCACGTCTCGCTTGCAGCAGGATTGTGTTCCGCTGGGTATCAGTGGACCTGAAGGGACCGGACTTATGGGGTCGAACTTGCACGACTATTCCCAGGAACTTGGGAGCATGTTACCTTGCTTGGCAAGGGCTCGACTGGAGGTGTCTAAACCGTCGCAGCAGAGGCAAGTCTTACTGAAATGGATGGTAGATTGATTTGGGCATTTTCGCTTTCGTGAATCATAGTCCACGAGATCCTCATCATGATCGACTCGAGCCATTGCAGGTGCTTCCGGTTTCTTCGAGACGATCAAGAAAGCATGATGCTCGCGGCCCTTACTAAGTGGCCCGAGTTAGTAACCGCAGGCAATCGCCGATATTGTGGTCGGGGCAGAATTCGCCAGTCTCGACACCCAGGAACCTTACCAACCTCACGGTCGTTTGCGGAGTCGTTATCGCTAGGCCGGACAATGGTTCGCTCGGCGACAAAGACAGGATCAGTACCATTACACGTCGAATGGGCCGATTATTGACCTTGAGTCTCACATATGGCACGTGCCATGCCCTACACGATTCCAACTCTGTTCTTGATGACTCTACTCGGATGGTGTCCCGTCTCATCGCGCTAATCCGGGCACGGAAGCGCTAGGTGCGGACGACAAGCTTACCTCTCTTCGATGTCCACCCGTGATCTGAGCGATAAGATCATTACTGTGCAGCAGGATGCCCTTCGATATGGGGACGCGCGAACGACCATGGCACAACTAGGGGTGCGAGCGCCGTTTTCGAGCTTGCTCTCGTGGTCTCTCTCCCTGAGTCGTCTGCTCCCTTCATCTGAGCGGGCCGTCGCGAATCTCTTTCGCTCCAATCTTTCGGTCGGGAGAATGAAAATGAAGGAAGGGTGAGTTCTCTCGTGTCTGCTCGGTACCTCCGCGCCGGACGGTCGAAACTGGTGTTATCTTTGTCGGCCAGGCAGCCCAGGTTGGGAAGGGCTCCGTCGTCAACATGACCCCGAGTATTGCCAGGCAATTCGGTGGGAGCCGCTAGAGTGGCCTCGGAACAAGACGCGTTCGTCTACCGGACCACCGTCAGGTACACATAGTTGATCATACCCAATAGTTGTCGTCCCTGCAAGCGTTCAAACTGACATTGTGACCAGTATCGACTACACCTATCATTACGTGTTCTCGAGACAACATTAGGAGAACCATACAAGCAAAGTGATCACATGAACAAAAACAAGCTCTACCAATGGTATACACCACCGCAGGAACATCTATGAGTGTAAGCTAGAGGTATGGTTTTACCACCGGTCCCTTCCACCACCATTACCGTAGTTTTCATGTCCTCCACCTCCATGCCGTGGACCACCCCCACCCCCACCTCGACCACGACCGCCACCGTAACGGCCTTAAATTACGAGCAAGTTAATGAGATTCAATTTAATGAGGCGGCACCTACTTCGACCACCACCTGTGCTGTACATCGCCATCTCTTCCAGCTGGGGGGGTACATTGGCCTTAGCTTCTCGCAAGATGTTAATAAGTTCCCGAGCAGATTTCGAATTGTCGGTAGTGAAATACGTGTACGACGTGCCCTTCATACCCGCACGCTAATAATGTGTTAGTTACGAAGGAAACAAATGCATAGACGTCTTACCCCTGTGCGACCAATGCGGTGAATATAGTCCTCACAATTATTCGGGAAATCATAGTTCTGGCGAATATGTTAGGGAAAAGAAAAGGAACTCGATGAGGAACTGACGATGACATAACCAACATCCTTCACATCTGGACGCAGATCCGAGAATCAAGTTGGTAGAGGAAGCGGCAGGGAAGGCGACGACAATAGACCAGTGAAACGGGCATGAAGCACACACAACATCAATATATAAACAACGGAAGGAGTCAAGCGCTTCTGCGCACAGGACGCAGCAACAAGCAGCGCTGCAAGCTAACTCCACAGGGTGGAAACATCGCGGCCAAGAAAACAGGGACTGGAAACATTGAAGCAGCGGCCAAGAGGAAAGTCACCGAGACTGGGAAACCTCTGAAAGACAGCCTTGGAGTCAAGTTCCTGTTTCAAGGCCCTATGTCCTGTGGGTGGTAAGCGCGAGCAGCAGGTTGGAAAGGATAAACCCCCGTTAGCAATTGACTCATGCCCTCAATAAGAGAAGCAATTGAAATCACTGCCAAACCTTGCAGGTTGCTCGCGTTCACACGCGCATGGTCCCGGTCAGAGCGCTTGGGAACAGAGAAGACACACCTAAACCACGCGAAGCAACATCGGTGGCGATCAAGATTGGGGAACGACCTGCCTTGAATTCCCCAAGGACCCAATCGCGCTCACGCCTAAAGAAAGTCAGTTTGATGCTAACCCAGAGAGTACATGCGACTCACTGTTCTTTGTCTCCGTGTATCGCCAAGGCAGGCCAACCATCTTGCCTCAGATATTTCGTGATGTCGTCAGCAACCCTCTTAGTCCCTACGAAGATCAGGACCTTGGCATTTTCGGAGCTGATTTGATCCAAGTGCTTGATCAGTTTCGCGCGCTTCTCAAAATCGCTGCAAACCTCGACGATTTGCTGGATATTGTGGTTCGCAGTCAACTCCATGGATCCAATGTTGACCTGGATCATATCTCTCAGGAAGTCCTGCGAAATCATTTCGTTAGTGACACGCGGTGCCTTTCTAAAATGAGAGTGTACATTTGCCAACTTTTGCACGTCCTTCGGCCACGTCGCACTAAACATCAGGGTCTGACGATCTGGACGGATTTGAGAGACGATCTTCCTGATTTGAGGCTCGAAGCCCATGTCGAGCATTCGATCGGCCTCATCCATCACAAGATAAGTGACACGCCGGAGATTCGTCTTTTGTGTTTCCAGCATATCAATAAGGCGACCAGGAGTCGCAATTACGATTTCAACGCCACGTTGCAAATCGCGAATTTGAGGACCTTTGGGAGCACCTCCATAAATGGCAGTGTTGCGGATGCGGGAACTCGCCCTGCAACAATGTTGATATGGGGATCAGACACAGCTATTACCACGTTACTTACCCGAACTTAGTACATTCTTGTTGAATCTGCACTGCAAGTTCACGAGTGGGAGCCAATACAAGGGCGATGGGTCCATCACCAGGGGCCAATAATGGTTGACTACATGGATGAGCGAAAGTGAACGGTCAAGTAACGTGTACTCACGCATTGATGTGAAGCATTGCTGGAAGTGCGAAGGAGATCGTTTTGCCACTTCCAGTCTGAGCAATTGCGACGACATCTCTACCGCTTAATGCCATAGGCCATGCCTGACATTGAATTGGTGTTGGTGCAGTAAAGCCTTGGGCGCGAATGGAGGACATGATATACTCCGGGAAGCCAGCTTCGTCGAAGGAGCGCACTGGCCTTGGGACTCCGCGCCCTTGAACCTTGAAAGAGTATTTAAAAAATGCGACACTAGTACCAAAGTGTGCACTCTTACCTTAATGTCCATGCTTCGCCTGAAATCTTCGACCTCTCGCTCACTGAGTGTTGAAATCCGTTTGTCCTCCACGTAGAAATTCTTCTCGAAGCGCTCCAACTTTTGCGAGGACCAGTCGATGGAACGTAGACCACCCCCCAGATTACCCATCCGGTCATCATATCCTCCCCAATTTCCACCACCATTATGGCCACTGTATCCTCCACCGTACCCACCACCGCCATAACTGCCACCGTAACCACCGCCGTAACCGTTGCTGTGACTCTGGGGGCCGGTAAAATGAGTGAATTTGTTGGTAATAAACATCTGTGACGCACCATTGTTCAAGTAGTTCTAGTAAAATAACGAAGCCGACGAGGATGAAGAAACAGCACTGACAGTCGTGGTGTGAGGATGAGCTGACAGAGCTTCGAAGAAAACTAGACAAACAGAGATACATAAATTACATAATTATAAACAATGGGGCCTTTCAAGTACAGAGTCAACCGCAGAAACGAAAAATAATCGCATCGGACTAGTGGTCAGATCTTCAGATAGGACCGGTATGCTCACATAAATATATCTAAATAATCTGGCTTGCTCTCAGAACCAGCGCGTCCAGGCGGGCCTCTTTACAAACCATACCCGTGTCCCCACCGTTGAGCGTGAGACAATCTCACCTAAATAGGTCGTGTAAACCACACACGGCCGATACGATGAGCTAGTCCGGAGAATATGTTGATTATCTAATCCTATTCAGTAGCCTAGTATAACAGAACGAAAGGTGGAATAGGGGACTAGTAGTCGTCCCTTGCCATCGTCCCTCATCTATCTTGTCCGACCTTCTAAGTCGCTACACCTACCATACTGACTGCTTCATGACAGGTCTAAATTCGGCTGTAGGCTTGTTCTGCTGCGTTGTTAAAGTCGACTCTCCATGTAACGGGTATTTGCCAGGACAGCCACGAGGCATCCGTTATACGTTGCTGGTCTCTGCGTCCGGAGAAAGCGATGCACCATGTTTGAGTGTTTCTGAGACTCAGTGAGCCTACGCAAGGGCTTAACGGGCTATGATTGGTCCAGTTAATATCCCTGTTCGGCAACTCTCCCGAAATATCCTGCTGGTTGAATGTTAAGCACTCGTCTAGCGTTCAAGTTTGCAGATGTGAGCCTTGCCGATGAGGCAACGTTGATAGACACTGTAGCTGGGGTTATCCCAGATCATCAATCACCGTCTAGTTCGGGCTAATCGAAGCCGATTGTTCCGCCGATCGATGGCATGTAGTAGGGTCCGGGTATAATCATTCCAAGTACATGAGATGGTAACATCAATGCTACCTTCGCAGACGTTTAAAACATTGCAAGGTGCAGAGACATCGAGTGACGTACAGACATAACGAGAACATAACCTCACATAACCGTGCATGGTTTGCGAAACCGGCTCGGTTTCTTGCATGAAGGTTCATCAGGGTACCGGGCGAGCATTTGCTTCACGAGATCGTGGAAAACATCAGTGATGTGCCAGTTACGCTTAGCGGATGTCTCATAGAACGGGAGGCCCCAGCGTGCCACCAACGACTGGATCGTGGTGCGCGAAACTTCCCGTTCAGCCACTAGATCCAACTTGGTGCCAACCACGACGATAGGAATAGACTACCAATCATTATACTTCAGTATCTCGGTCGCAAAACCAAAGCGGAAGAGCTTGTTACAGTGTCACCGCTCTTTACACAATAAATCTGCTGTCGCAGATTATCCACCTCACGAAGGCTGGCTTCTTGAGTGAGACTTGGGAGCGAATGAGTTGTAAAACGGAACGGATACCGAAAATGGTACCTGAAAACTAAAACAAAGCCCTGACCGGACTAACAAAACGGGAAATATGAGCATATGTAGCATGCCTGCACAACGAAGCGCTTTCTACCTTGATGTAGAGTTCTTTAAGTGCGGTGAATTGCTCGGCACCCGCAGTATCCAGTACTTCGAGCTGGGAAATGGATATAAGAACGAAATTCCAATGGGAGTCGGATCTAATTGGTGTAGAATACACACGAGCTCACCGATGCCTTGACGCCATCGACATCGACTGTACGTCTGTAAGCGTCTACACCGGTGGTTAATTGGAATGAAATTGGTAGACTAAGACGATAGCCACCTTCTATTGTCGGATCATAGTTCTCAAGGAAGACATCTTGCACGAATCGCACTGTTAGGGCTGATTTCCCTACTCCACCGGCTAGTTTGAAGACGTTATAGCTGTCGTTACCAACGCATGAAGTAACTGATATGCTCACCACCAAGAACGACAACGTTAAAATGTCTCATCTCGCGTGGAGTGGAATTAGATGGACGAGTATTGGATGGGAGAACGCAATCAGAGGGGGCAGCCCAGTGTGAGAAGTATGAAAGGACAAGCAGTGTCATGCACTGAGGTGGGCGTGATTTAAAGTCCCCACTAGGCAATAGTAGGGCGGCTAAGCGTTTGCAGGTACGATGACAATGGCCTTGGAGCTGACCTAACCGCCAACCCACTGGCGCGTGGAGGTCCGGAGTGACGTAGCTGGTTACTTGGTCGAGTGGTTGAGAAAGCAAAGAGTTCTCGCCTTGCTGAGAGTTTCAATGTAACCCAAACCGAGAGTAACGAAGAAACGCGCTCCTACTAACTCGGTGGTGCTGGTTACCGAACCCAGTATCGGCAGGCGTGTGCCACGGCCACATTCGCTATTATGTAATCAACTAGTACAGTCACGGGGGCCTGCATAGGTCTCAGTTGGATCCTGTCTAAGTATGCCTCGTCCACGCGTCTTCTTTGATTTCTTAGTCGGTTCTGACCCCGCAGGAAGGTGCTGTATCCGCACAGCTGCTATGTTGCCCATACTTATACTATTTTAGAGTCATCTTCGAACTGTTCAACGATACAGCCCCAAAGACCACCGAAAAGTGAGCGCTCTTAACGACTCAAACGACGAATCACAACTGAGGGGAGCGCAGTTTCAGAGCACTATGCACAGGGGAGAAGGGATTATCTGCTGTTTCAGAACGTCCATTGTATTACAAGAGCAGTATCATCCACCGGTCTATCGACAATTTCATGATCCAAGGAGGCGGTCTGTCCGTAGCCGAAGTCATGATACTTACTACTTATCGTCACCATAGACTTCACGAAGCACAATGGCACTGGGGGGGAATCAATCTATGGGGGCCAATTTCCTGATGAAGACCTTTCTAGGCCTCTGGACTCTGAAGGGTGTGTGTGGAGCGTCATTCCTCAATCACAGTGACTCTAATGCTTGCATTACCCAAGACTGCTGTGCATGGCTAATCGAGGACCAGATACCAATGGGTCGCAGTTCTTTATTACACTGAGCGAGTGTCCTCACTTGAACGGCAGGCGTTTCCCTCTTAGTTGGAGCCTGTGTTACTGAAATCAGTATCAGGTAAACATGTCGTCTTTGGGAAGGTTATCAGGGGTTATGAAGACGTGGTGAAAAGCCTAGCACAAGTGCCCGTAGATGCCAAAGATCGGCCACAAATACCAATTGTGGTTTCAAGTTGTGGTGAGCTTGAGCTGAGAAAACCAAAGCGTGTAGAGCGGACGAAACGTATGTTGATCGTTTTTCCATCCACGCGCAGCCCATCTACATTTGCACAGCAGAACACTCCAAAAATCACAATCGCCATGAGAGTCGCTCCCGATCTCGTGGTACAGACTCTGAGCGTCCCCACAAGAAGTCGAAAAAGCAAAATTCCAGAGCAGAATCCGACCATGAGGATTCCAAACGGCCAGAAGAAATCACCGTTCCTCAAGAGACAGAGGAAGAATATGACGCGCGTCTGGAACGCGAAGAACAGGAGCGGGTTGCAAAGGCTAAACGCAAGGAACTGGAACGTATCCAAGGACTATACAAGAACACGGATTCAACACAAACAGTTCGCTTCAAAGGTACGCTGGCTGCATGTTCTTGCAGTGTGTGACATTATCTATGTTGTAGGCCGCGGACGGATGAAATTCGTTGATCCGGAGTTACACCACCGGAAGTAGCCAATCCTAAATCGTGATGTAAAGAACCCCTTTGCTCCACTTAAACATACGATAGATATCCTGCAACCAGAACTCAAAGCACGTATACCTATCCATGTTAAGAACCATAATGCTGCGATATGATAGAGGAATAAAAAGTGTCTAGCCAGACGTCTCAGGCTCCTGGTCAGTGACATCGTCCGTCAGAGAGGTCGTGTTCTCGTTCGCAGCCTTTGGATCATCCGTCCTTGCAGCGGAAGTTGTTTTTGCACCAGCTGCATTCGCGAAACTAATCGAAGGTCTGACGGTAGAAGCTATGGGCATGGCACAAAGTCCAGGGTTAGCAGCGGTAGTTGGGGAAGCAGACAAGCCCTTGGACGGATGGGTAGATCCTCGCTCAGTGGCTTGCCGAGAATTTGTACGCGACATAGAGTGCTGGGGGGGCCGATCTTTGGTGAGCTCCAAACGAGCTGCAACTTCACGTTCCTTAGAAGAAATATCGACCGGTCTGCAAAATGTTAAATAGTGTTCCCCAATTTGTGGGGATGGACCGACCTCGCAGCACCAAACGGATTTGATCTCGGAGTATTGGATGTTAACTTCGGGGATGATAAAGGTGATGGGCTCGTGGAACCCGCGGGAGCCGCGGAAGAGCGAGGTAGTAACTCAAGCTTTTTACGTCCTATTTGAGGAGTTGGAGGAGTGGAGCTGCTGGCTGCGAGCGAGCGAATCAGCTGTGGTTGAGTATCTTCAAGGTATTGGCACGAATGCTTACGGGAAGTGCCGGTTGGAGCTCTCCGGGCACGCCAATCACCTTCGTCGGGGGTATCCCGGGCGTGAACTGATTCATATTTCCCCCTCACGCTACCATACTTGCCTTGCGTAGACTCCTCAGGTGCCGAAGGCTTGAATTTGCTCCCTATGGCCCAGTGTTCTTCTCTATCCGCGGCGCCAATCTGACCTTCTGTGTGAGAGAAGCCCGAGCCCCTCCGGCGAGCAGACGGTGCTTCTGGTTCGGTCACTTTTGACAGTGGCCGTGTTGATCTCCAGTCACTGGCTTCGTCCGAGACACTTGGCGGCGGTGGCGGACGTTCTCCCGGCTGGCCGTCAAAGCGACGGCGTGAAGAGTCACGAGAATCTCCTAGGGAAAGGGGAGGGCCTTCCCTACGCCAATTCCCAGAAAACTTGGAATCCTCCTCCGGGATAGCACTGCCGAATCCTGGTCTTTCTTTTGCTAAAGTGGGATTGAGTCTACCCTTGAACACCGAAGGGAAGTGAGACTCACGGGGGTCGGCAACGCTTACTCGAATAACGCGGCCTGATAGAATCTGATGAAATATGTCAACGAACGCATGAAGTCAAAGAACTGGGTCAACTGACGGCTCCTGTCTTCAGTAACGCATCTTTCAAGGCGTTTAGTTCCGTAAATTCGACGTAACCAAAACCTTTGGGTTTGTCATCGCGGTCTTTGATTATTTTAATGGACTTGGTCTGCGCGTGCGTTAAACATTGCAGCTCATGATAAAGCAGGCTACGAACTTGATGAGGACTGAAGAAACTAGCCAATTCATCTTCAGTGATATCAAAAGCAAGATTCCCGATGAAGGCAGTAAAGGGCGGCTGAGATGGCAACGGGACCTCCTCTCTCGTGGAAGCGAACGGACGATCGGCTGCACAAAGGTATGCATCGGTATGATACGAAGGCATCTAACACGAAACATACGTCGAGAAGACGCAAAGTCGTCACGCCTGAGGAAGCGATCACCAGAGCGTGGTAGCCTATCTTCATCCGTCTTAATCGAAGCTGGATGGGTTAATAGGATGAGAAGGTGCACCGAACGCTGCATGAAGTCCTTACGGGCTGAAGGAAGTGCGTCCATTTCATCGGCCCACGATCCAAGAGCTGCTTGCGAGGTCAACGAGAGAAGCCTAAATGTACGAAAATTTATGCGCACTGCTATCGCCGAGAAACTCGCCAAGAGACATAACCTTGGATGGCTTGGTTTTTTTGGGTGCTGTTCCACGTGAGTGACATAGACGGAAGCAAGTCAGTAAACTGACCCATGGTTGAGAATTGTGGCTTTTTTGTAGTTGTCGCGAGTGCGTTTAGTGGTGGTCTGCTGAAAGACCGCTGAAAAGCTATTGAGGGAAATTACGCGCGGTGGATATCAATTGTTCCCACGCATCGTACTCGCTATCTCACCACTAGCATGATCCTCCTCGAGGTAGGGCCAGATTCCACTGCGCCGTTTAGCACGAGCTGACACGACGCCAGTCTTACAATGTCATCATACATACAACCCTGGCGGATAAATTCATGAAGTGAGTCCGTAATCTGCGCGCTAGCATGGCCAATCGTGCCCACTGATGACGCACAAGACCGTCATCTCTTGATGTACTGTTCGTAGATTTTGACGGGGTCAGATTCCATTTGTCGACGCCAGAAAAAAAGACAATAGTGCAACTCTCGATGAACATTCGCTGTTGGGACGAGTTAGTAGCGTATGGTGCACTAGACGTGCTCAATCGGGAATACGGCACCCTGATCAAGGCTCAAACGGAACCCGAATATCACGTCAGTCTTGATATCGACCTCGAACAGCTGCCGAGTGATGAATGTGTGTATGCTAAATACCAGCCGTGGATCCAACTAATAAGTCGCAGCGAGTCGGGATGGATTGATCAAGTCCATCGCCCTCTTAAAGCGGAACGCGATTGCAGCCCCATTCGAACTGGCATTTAGTCAACAGAAGGAGTTAGAGGCTTCTGGAGGTTCTCTCGGAGAACTGATGCAGATACATTACCGTGATGAAGAGGCTATATACATTCGGGCCGCGCCCGATCGGGTGACGGTAATATTCTCGACGGTCTTCCGCGAGGAAACAGATAGGATTTTTGGCAAAGTATTTTTGCAGGTGAGTTGATCACATTAAACCAGGGCAGAGGTTTCCGACGGTCGCTACCAGGAATTCGTCGATGCTCGACGTCAGCCCAGTATCCAGAACGCGCCTCAAGTACTTTATACTAATCGTGAACCGCCCCTCGAAATCCGAGATGTGCCCGGCCTCCGCGACTCTGAGGATGTTGGATATGTTACCTTTGTGCTCTTTCCGCGCCACTTTGCGAAACCAGATGTGTCATACAACACCATATCGCACATCCAGTTGTTCCGCGATTACCTTCACTACCATATCAAGTGTTGCAAGGCCTACATGCACTCGCGCATGCGTCACCGTGTAGCAGAGTTTCAGAAGATCCTGAACCGTGCCAAGACAGAAGTCGCAGCAACTGAAAGGAAGACTGTTACGTGAGTTTGTTCAACAGGATTGTCGGGCTGTTCTGACGCGATTGCAGTGGCAGAACGATGGTAGTTCGGTAGGTACCGTAAGAGTCTACTAGTAGTTAGTGTACGAATTGCACGTTTTCTCACGCCGCGGTGGTGGTGACTTGTGCTACGATATGGAGTCGATGGATGTCCAACGCGTTACAGAGTCCACGGCCACATCCACCGAAGAAGCTGGGACACCAGATTCAATCCGCATAACCAGACAAGGGAAGCTTCGTGTTTGGGTCAAGAAAGCGCTGGATTTTTTCCAAGTGCGTTTTCACTGCTCACGAGACCGCAAAACATCCAATGCTAGTACAGAGCCATCCGGACAGACCGCTTGTTCTTTACTCACCACCGGCGGATGTCTCTGCTTCCACCATCGCGCGTCTGATCTCGGTCGTTGAGATCATCAAGCGCGAGTACTTGAAGGGACGAGACGTCTCTGCCGGGGATGCTTCCGGGCTGCACCAGTACAACCAGCTCCTGTTTGAGCAGCAAGCCGTCATCGCTGCGGACGGCGAAGACCGAAGGGACGCGCTACACCACGCGCTCGACGGTCATTCACAGTAAGTGGCACAGCGTTGCCAGCAGGGTGGCTGATTCGAATGGGAATAGCGTGAAACAGTCGCTGGCGCCACACATGAGGGTCACCCTGTCTGCCGAGGCGATCGTGGGCAGTCGGGAGAAACGCGAAACGTGAGTGGTGCTAATACATGGATGGATTGCGAGGCGGGCTGAGGACGGGGCAGATACCAGACACCCGCGGTCCGTCGCATGTCCCGCGCAGCCAAGGCGCGGATGCGAAAACGGCAGGCAAAGCAGGGCGAAAGTGCCGATGGAGCGTAGATTTCGTGTCAAAGTGTACCTCGAAATGGTATATATATGACGTAAGATTGGCGTAGATTTGTGGAAATTTGCCAGGGGGGGCGTCGTAGCGTCTGGTTGTGGTCTCGAGTGAAGCCTCGCACGAACTCGCCCTACTACTGCAGCGCTGCAAGCTGTCGTTTTGTTTCGGCGAGCCCGTCTTAGCAGTCCGGTCGAGTGTCGACGTTCTGAAGCTGTATTGATTTGTCGCACTATCTTGCCTTATCGCGACCGCACCGATATTGCGTCCTGCAAGTCCCGCTTGGTTCAAACCTGCCGGTAGATCTCCGACCTTTTCTATAACGGCTCACTTGGCTGCGCGCATGCCTCGCCGCATCTCTGCCCGCACCGTCACGTCCTCCGCGACACCTCAGGCCTTCACCCAACAACTAGAGACCCCCTACGACTCCAACATTCACTACCTGCGCCGCCATTGGAAATGGGCCGCCTTCTCTCAGTTCTTCTTCACGTTCAATCCTCTCCTCGCCATGAGTGACGTCACGCTCGCCGTAAGTTCCTCCCTCGCCGTGGCACTCGCACTTTCACTGCGTCTCCTTTGTCCACAGGACGTCGAAAACGATCTCGTACACTCTACAGACCGGGTTCTGTCCCGCATCGTGCAACGCTTGCTCATAACTCTCACTCAGGACAGGAAGATATCGTGAGCGGACTTCCGCTCTTGCTATTACCTTTCGCTCACCGTCTCTCCGTTCATGTTCTTGCCTAGTCCCGATACCTGGCAGAATGCACTACGACGCCAGTACCAGAGGAGGGACCCAGAAGCTAGTCCCATTGGCCTCATCAGCCGCTCGAGACATTTCGTTTTCGAGTCTTCTCGCGCATCCACGGCGGGCCCCGGTACTCTTTCCGAAGTGCCCCTCGGCGAACCGGAATGCCAGAATGAACCCTTGGAGCGCGACCAGTTCACTGCAGCCCCTTCTCCTCTTAACGCCCCTTGCGTCGAAAGTTCAACCCAAGATTCAGAGCGCAGCTCTTTCCCAAAGGTCGAGGAAGAAGACGCTTCTTCTGAAATACTTGAAGCACCAGAGCAACAGGTTGACTGGCTAGATCTCTCTATGCTTGCAAAGCTCGAGTCTTTGCATACCTTGGCGGAATGGCAATTCCAGAATCCGAACCGGGTCCGCCAGCAGATGAAATGCGACGACGAGCAAGCCACATGGGTATGTCATAGTACAAACACTTTTCATCATGTTGTCGATCATAATTTCTCTTTATCAAACAGCGCATCGAACCCATTGGATATGATTCCAGGAGAAATGCATATTGGCTGATTGGTATACTTAGTGTGATGTCTCATCAATGTCCCAACTAATACCATAAGCAGGCGACCGGCTTTGGATCCAGCGAGAACCACCTAGGCCGAACCTGAAACGGAAACGGAAACCGGCTAGGAATTCCGGGGGTGCCACCAAGGATCAATCGCAGCCCCCTACGGCGAAACGTCAGTGCGTCGATCCAGGTTCGGGGACCCTAGGGCGATCGTCCGTTACACGTTCCACTCGCAGCAGGGCACAGTCCCAACCTTCGAGTCCTAGAGAGGGACGCGCTGCGAAAACGCGAGCAAACCAGAGACTGGATGCGCAAGCTAGGGATCTCGCCGAGTTTCGCCGCCAGATGACAATGACCGCATCAGCCACCCCTCGCAAACCCACTGGCATAAGGATTAGCGCACGACTACGGGGCACAGCAGTCGAAGGGGACGAGTGGCAAGAGGTTCCTGACGAATGGTTGGCCGAAAAGGATACCCATAGAAACTCTGCCAAGGATTTGCCTTCTGGTCGCTCACCATCTGGAACGAAAAAGGCAAAGACTGGTCTAGAAAGCGACGATAGTTCGATCAGTGAACTCACTGAACTTAGTGACGGAGGAGATGATGCGGCGATGGTCGAAGGAGACTCGAGCGAGAAGCTGGCGGTAGACACGAAGGTGGTAAATTCAACACCAGCAGAGAAAGAACATGGTGTCGAGGCCGAGGATCGGCAGGACATAGTGGTCAAGGTAGTGGAACCCCCCGATACATCATCCCTACCTGACGATTTTGTCGAGTGGGAAACGGTTGGTATTACTCACTACGCGGGTTAGTCCCCCTTTGACTCGATTAAACAGATATGCGTAACTCTTGAGGAGTGGGAGAGTATCGGACAACAGTTCGAGAGAGCGACGCATTACGCTGAGAAGGCACTTCATAAGGTATTGCAGAGTGTCGTGTTCACGGTTACCGCTGGACTTAGGGTACGTTTTATTTGTTTTTGAACCCGATATACCCCTCATCTCCTCCGAGGAGGTCGAGAAGAAACGACAGATGGAAGAAGCTGTCGTGCATCGCAAGCGTTCCTCTAGGATTGCCATGAAGGAGGTTGAAAAGGAAGAACAACGGGCAGCAATGAGAAAACGCCTCGAGGAGGAAGAAAAGATGAGCCGAGCACGAAGACTGGAAGCTCGTCAGCAAAGGGAGCAAGCAGACAGACTGAGAAGGGAGAATGCACGCGAGCAGCGTCGAAAGGAACGCGAGCTGCGGGAACAGGAATCAGCTGAGACACAAGAGGCGGACTCCGGGTTTGGTCGTTTTTTATGTTCACTTTCGATATTCTGACTGCAGCCTGCAGGCCCGACGCTTCTGCCGACATTGTCCAGGAGGAGACCGACTCCAAGTTGTTACCAGGTGGAGAACGTAAGGCTACTGTTGCCCTAAAAGTCGCCCCAATCAACGGCACAGGCAGTGGGTCTCGTACTCCTGTGGAGAACTGGGAGCTCGATTGTGAGGTTTGTGGGCGAAAGGGAATTAATCAAGTGGGTTTTTCTTCACGTGCCCTAAGTTTTCCCCGACATCACACCTTTATAGGATGATGGCGTTCCTCTCCTGTGCTGTGGTACATGCGGAAAGTGGCAACATATCGTGTGCCATGACAAGCAAGATGTCATGGCTGGACTTTCAAAGCGTAATTGGGATGCCGAAGATTTTATTTGTCGACGATGTCGTCCAATAACCTCCAAGAGCTCGTCGGCCAGTCATCCTGCAGGTTTCCTTCCACTCGGAGTGAGCAGCGAGAATGGACACGTTTCCAGTTCTCAAGCTTTCTACGGTTCTCCGTCAAATCATCCTAGAAACTACCCCAACAGTGGCTACTACCAAAATTCGCCACAGACCACAAGATACCCGAATGCCCACCTTGATGTCCCCACAACTGTTTCTTCCCCTCCGCCTCATTCCTACTCTTCACAAACTCGATCAACGGGCGTAACGTTTGCACATTATCAGCCTCAGCAAGGTGGCTTCTCAACCTCTCGCCCGACGTACTCGCTTCAGGATGTCAATTCGCCTCAGCACACACGATATACTATAACACCCCATCCAGCCTCCGGAACCGGTATAGCTCCATACCCATCTAGCCTCCATGTGAGTCGTCCGTCGACATTTCGCGGAGATACGCCTTACGTTTTTTCGTCCCTAGACACCGGGCGTATCCCACGAGCAATGGTACTCCCCTTCGGCGCACCCCCGGACTACCGGTTCTTACCCAGTAAATGGTGGATCACCTCTCCATGCGCAGGGGGTTCAACCATACTACAATGGACATGCCCATACGTCGTACTCCCATATGCGAGGAACAGCTAATTCCACCATGCTGGGACAGTATACTGGACTTCCACATGTCACACCATACCAACATAGTAAATAGCGATCAATCCCTTAACCAGCCCCTAGTTCTGGTTTTTGGTTTATTGTTGTTTCTCTCAGTACCATAAGACCGCTGGCCATCGAACTAGCGAATGGTACGGACATGCTGTAATACAATGTAGAACGTGGGTAATTAATATGGTGTAGGCGTAATCTATCGAATCGTTTCATACATCTTGAATGCAGGAGATATGAACGGGAATGGGTCATCATCTGTAACACTATCCCTGACAAACCGAGGGCGATTAGGCTTGCGTCTCCAGCCGAGTAACGAAGCTACACACTCGAGAGGTCCAAGAATTTTCAGCCCACGAATATGGGTGTCTTTGCCGCTCATGTGATTTGCTACGACGATGATTTGAAGTACGTAGGCATGGACTGGTTTGCTAAAGAAAAGGCGATCCGAGTAAGGGAGAGACTGTTTGGGGAACAGTTTGAGGAACCCACTTGGTGGTTCCGTCTTCGCTGAGTTCTGACGACACGTCGAAGGTGATCCAACCATCAGGCTTGTCAAGGGTCGCTACGCGAACGTCTTGCAGATCGCTCGGACCGGTGCCGGCACGGATCGCCAGGGTCGATGGGGTGTAAGAATCGTCTTGCGGCCAGCTGAGATAAATGCTGATTTTCTGAGCGGCCCCACCGCTTATCGAGTCTCTTTGGAAAGCACGCAAAGAAATTCGGACCAACCTGAATGGCTACCTTGCGAGGAAATTCCATTGTGATGAAGTGAGGCTGAGGACCGTCGGAGCTAACACGAAGGGAGGCCAGCGCATTGCATGGTTTGCACACAGCGATCACATCAGTGGGCAGGAGGGACTGACTGCCAAAATGTGTCCGGATCGCCATCTTTCAAGCACTCGGCGCCGAAACCGAACTTGTATGAGGAAACAGACCACTTGGCAATGCGGCCGATGTCGGGCCATGGGAGTGAGGGTGGCACGCGAGCTGGGATATGTGTCAGTCTCTGGATAATAATATGGAGCCAGGGTGGAAGTAGGCTGGTAGCAAACGACAAACTTTGATGCATGATGGGTAGGCCGTCCTTGGGCATGTTGGCTGCAACGGATGGCGAAGGATTGATGCCGTTTTGTGCATCGTTGCGCGCGGTACCGGTCGGTGCAGCCATATCAGCCAAACTCGAAACGACTTCGATGAAGGTTGTAAGGAGAGCCACGGGTTGGCGTCACGGACCAAGCCTGACTACATTGTTGGTCTGAGCTAATCACACAGGTTCAATCTTGGCCGGAATTGGCGATGGACTCGGAAGGCACAAGCTGGCCGACACTGGCCCATCTTGACGACTACCCTCGCTATGGCCGGCAAATGATCCTAGAAAGTTTCGGCCTACAAGGTCCCTTACGTTCTTGCTCCCAGAATATTGTGCTCAAGCACTCCAACGCATTCAGGTCAAATCAAGTTGCAGCGCGCATCGGTCATCGTAATCGGTGCGGGGGGTCTCGGGTGCCCCGCGCTCCAGTACCTTGCCGCTGCTGGCGTTGGCAAGCATGCGTTCATCTCCGTCGCGTCGTCAGTATAATTACCAACCGAAACCAGGACGAATCGCTATCGTCGATCACGATACCGTGGAACTGTCCAACATACAGAGACAAGTTCTCCACAACGAAGAGACGATCGGCATGTCCAAGGTGCTCTCGGCGGAAGCGGCTATCAGAAAGTGAGTGACTACTCGTGCAGGCACCACCGTTCTTTTCCTCACTCGGGATGCGACGTTCCCTAGACTCAATTCGACCATTCGAGTGGAATCTATCCATGAGGCGATAAATTCCTCCAACGCAATGACCCTTTTACGACCGTATGATGTGATCCTAGATTGCACGGATAACGCGCCTACCAGGTATCTCCTGTCCGACACCGCCGTTCGACTCGGAAAGCCCCTTGTGAGCGGTGCCGCCCAGAGATACGAGGGTCAGCTCTGCATCTACAACCTCGGCGAATCTGGACCCTGTTACCGTTGCATATTCCCCAAACCTCCCACTCCAGAGATGTCCGGGAGCTGTGAGGAGACGGGCATCCTGGGCGCTGTTACCGGCGTCATCGGCGTCATGCAAGCGTTGGAGACCATCAAAATCCTCGTCGGTCTGCATGGTGTGTGATGTCTTTGACGCTCGTTCCCACGGGATGAGGCATTAGCACAGATAGTCAAGCCACCCTGATGCTGTTTTCTGCCTTGTCGATGGCACCGTTCCGGACCATCAAGCTGAGGGCAAGAAAACCGACATGTACTGCCTGTGGCGTAGGTGGACAAAGACTGGATGCCATTCATGAGACGGACTATGTTGCATTCTGCGGGGGACCCCGCCCCGACTGGGAAGCAAGAGGTTTGGTTCCAGGGACTCCAGGGCATCGCATTTCTGCTCAAGTAAGACATTCAACATCGCACTTCACATAATCTAAACTACCCTTAGGAATTACGTCAAAGGATGGAATCGCAGGAACGATACGTGCTGCTTGACGTTCGTCCCAAGACTGAATTTGGCATATGCCATTTACCGGGGTCTCAGAGCAAGTTCAACCACGCTACTCTCGCGGCACCATTAACAACTCTCGTATAGGTGTTCCGCTACCTCAGCTACTCGCAGATCCTCCTGCTTACGTACCATCTGGCGTCACCTCCAAAATTGTGGTCTTGTGTCGGCTCGGGAATGATTCGCAGATTGCAGCCGAAGCACTTCGTGAATTGGACCCATCGTCTGACGTGATGGACGTCATTGGAGGGTTACGTGCATGGGCAAAATATGTAGACCCACAGTTCCCGGTGTACTAAAACAGGTTAGTAAAACAGAGTGTGTAATTACCGGAACAAATACAATGAACGTGAAGAGATACATCGGCACTCATGTGATACAGCTTCCCTGTGACGGAATACACCTCACTTCCCTGGGGCCATGCATCAACAACTTAGCGCGATAGTAAGCGCGATGTGTGCTTACTCAAACCGGCTTTGAACCACTTAGGTATCTTCTTCTCCTCTGATCCAGTGCCCGGCAGGCGGCCTGACAGCGTCCCCGGCTTTGGAACTGCTTCCACTTCCTCGAAGACGGGTGGCTTTGGTAGCTCGATTGCTTGCGCAGTAATAGCCGACAACAGTGGTGCGGGCATGTCACTCTCTAGTTTCAATCAGCATCATCGTTCCACATAAGCTCAAGAGACGTACTGTTGAGAGCATCGTCCTCAAATCTAAGTAAGAGCACCGAGGATGGTGCTAGTTGAAGCTCAGCTAGAGTCAAGTCTCTGACCTTTGGGTCAGAAACTTTGAGATCACGTTTAGGGGGGGACTGATCTAGAAGTAACCACATGAGGAAGAGATCGGAGCGCAGTCAAGTTCACCGACATAATATGAATTTGATAGGTTTCACGTCATCACGGAGCGACGAGCGAACAAAGGCATACACTGAACGAATCTTGTCCATCGACGGAAAGGTTTTTTCAAGCTGCGTACGATCGCTGAATCGGACGCGAATCGTCGTCTGCGGGATCTTGGCTTCATCGACAAGAGAGGAGAAGATGGAAAACAAACGTTTGGCCATCTATCCCTTTTCACCTTTTCCACTGCTTCCTTCGTGGTTCGTAATTGCAAGGGAGCATTGATCAATGCTTGAGTGCGCGCGGTCAGAGTAGCTTGCGCGTTCCTGAGATCGGCTGCGGTAGGAGTAAAGTACGACTCCGGCAGTTCTCGCACTTCAAGCGTGCATGATGAGTGGTAAGAGGGTGTGATCAGGACTCAGCAACGCACGCGGAGGGCCAACGGACGACGCAGGCGGTTTGTATATTTTGAATTCTGATGTTTCGAGCACAGGTGGGACACCATTCTCGGCAGGTGGCAGTGAGGCTCGAGGGGTATCAAACATTGACATCAATGCGTTCTGTGTATAGAGCTATGGAGCGAATTATCAACAAAATGTCATTGCTACGGCAGGAACGCCACACAAATAAGCAGTCTCACTGCGTAAAATCCACCAAATGTGCTGTGTTGCCGTGAGCGAAAGAAAAAAAGTGAGTGTACTGGGAACAGATGAAACTTCGACTCGAGAAGAAATCAGGTTATTTCAAGTTGTCTCAGCTCACGGGCCTCAGGGCGAGCCGGCGGGCACACCTTTTGGGATAAGGCCCGTGCATCGAACGCAAATTACATGAGCGCATCATCTATGCCGTATGAAAAATCAGTGGAAAGAGTGTCGGTACTCACGAAACGACGTGCTGTCAGTCTATCTGCAAGTCTACAGGTTTGAAGATGATGGTTGTCAGCAAACGACTTTTGGTTGTTTATATTTGTTTCGTTCAAACCCCTGTTTTTGGTGATCCAGGAGGAACTGCTATGTTTCCAACCTATGACACTGTATTGAGCTCACACATATGGCCCACCATCATCACCGTGACGAAGGCTGCGGCCACGAAACGCACAACCATGACAACGACGGTGGTGGCATAGGGCCCAGCGACAGCCTCTTCCCTTATATTGATCGCCCCCACGTCGTCGCATTGAACGCGACAGGTCCAGGATCGAGCGTTATCAAGCCCTGGCACGAGCGCATGGACGAGGGAGTGGTACGCGACCAGAAATGTCGTTTTTCTCGTGCACTGAATCAACCGTAGTTTCTGGAATCTGATGCAGATGAGCAACTGTAAGATTTCCCTTTCTCCACGGACCTTGGATCCTGAACAGCCTCCTCGGATCAAGAATCGTGCGCGTTCCATTTACAGGCTCTGTGAAGCTGCGATCTATCCTTCTGAAAGCCGGCCCTGGTGATCAGACGCCGCAAAAAGTCGTACTAGTATGTGGATTTTGGTGTATGAATGTTTCCTTGTTCGAGTGCTCATCGTCGTCTCACCAATATATGACTCAAGTTTGCAAACGAACCGAGCTTGGATTTTGACGATGTCGCGGACAAGAAAGCGGCGCAAGAGTTTGAGGTCGCCGTTGGGCGAGGAGTGGGCGAATATGCTGTCAGGCATGTTTTGCTCGACGATCCAGTAATGAATGCGAAGCATACTAAGTAACTGCCGTGACCGACAGGGTGACGAAATTTTCTAGTGTTACTTCCGTGACATTGTTCGTTCCGTCGAATCAAGGAGCTGACTCAACCCGCCTGTACTATATTGGATTCCTTGGACATTGGATGCAGGTACATGGACTCCAGTCACTGACTTGTCAGCATTGACCAATTCCTTGTTATACCTAGCATAAGAACAACCCTGTCATAACTGTATATGAGGCACAAGCCAATCCAGCAGACCATAACAAGATTCAGGGAATTGGGGGTGCTCTCCACACATCCCAGACATAGATGTTATTTCAGATGTATGCATGTGCATATAGTAGTGCAATTTGCAATGATAATCATAAAGACATCTTGTGTAAAGTGACTCTTGTGTGGTGCAACTAAGAATTAACAGATATAGTAGTGGGCTGGCACTTGCACCATGTCAAAGACTGAGTTGTACACAGAGGGTCAACTCTCAAGCAGGAAACCTATGGAACTAGAGTACTGTTAGTAAAGCTAGAAATGCCAGAAAAGACCACATACCCTCAGTGCTGGTCAAGCTACTGAGGGACTATCTACGAGAGTTCAACTTGAACTGCGCTCTAAGGGTTATGTAATGTTACCATAAAGGGAAAAGCACTAACATGTGCAGGATAACTTCTAACACACCACCCACTGTTACTTGTGTCAATGTGGAAATACAATGGCTCAAAAAACTGTCCATATGTTTGCATGTTTTCCACTAATGGCAATACCACATCACATCTCCTAACCTGGGCTCTAACTTGTGGGTGTATGAAATGGGGTACTCACTCTTGGCTTTCTATTGATCCAAGATTTAAGGCATTTGGTTACAATTTGATGGAATGGCAGCTATTCTAAGATGATGGCTCATGTGAGCAGTTTTTTTGTCAAAATCCCTTAACTCCAATCTCCTCCAATCTCCTCTGGAGTTCCCTCTGCCATCATCTCACACACCACACTAGACTTCCTTGGATTACCCTGGAGTGAACTGGAGTATGAGGTGCTTGGATTTACTAGGATTGAATATCAAAGTCTTTGGGTAGTAAGTGAGCATATCTCCACCCATATGTAAATATATAGCTGATTTTCATTCTCTCTTCTTTTCCTCACTTAACTTCACATTGGAGTCTAACTGAGGTAAGATCCTACTCCTTATACTATAGTGGGCACTATTGCCTTGTTACTAGTTCTAATAGTTTTGACTTTAGATTTCAATTACATATTTTGGACCCTAGCATGCTGTAACATGATTTCAAACCTTAGATAATGGTCCTATTATATTACCTTTATATAACTAATGGTCTGACCACACATATAAAGACCACTATTGTTACACTTTCTCTGCTTATCTTATCTCATCAGATCACATGACCAAATCTAGGTCACTTTATTCACATTTGTTCTGGACTCTTATCTCCCTTGCTTGTTTAATCTCTGATATTCTATACCATGACATCACTAATGACATAGTAGATAGTCATCTATCTCATGCTTGCTCTAAACTATATACAAGTAGTATATAAGTTGGATTCCATTGTTGGCTGGACTTCAGTCAAGTCCTGGTTGATATTTCCTATCCAATCTCTTGATTCTACAGCAAGTACTACTTGTGTGGTGACCAAAGCCTTAAGTGGTGTAGGTTGCCAATATTAGGACTGGACTTTATCACTTTCCCTATCATACTTACTCATTATCTTGCTTGTCATTTGTGACAACCCTAGACCCTAGGGGCAAAGGGATCTTGTTGTATCCATCCATCCACCCCTATATTGCCTACTCTAGTCAACTCTGGTCCCTCTGCCCTCTGTCTGCTCTGCTATTGTTATGATCTGATTTGATCTTATCTTATCTTATCTTATCAAGTCACATGACCACTATCATGTGACCATGGGACATGTCATCTGACCAAGTCTAGGTCAATACCTCTTACTTCATTCACATTTGTTCTAGACTCTTATCTCCCATGCTTCATTAATTACTGCTATTCTAGATCATGACATCATTAATGATGTAGTAACATTAATCAGTATTTGTACACCTGCCCTAAACACCTGTAGTAGTATATATTCTGAATCCAAATGACAACCAGACTTCAGTCAAGTTCTGGTTGATTCCCCTACAATCTTCCTCTTGATCTCTAGCAAGTCTATTGAGTGGTAGCCAAAGCTTTAATAGGTGTAGGTTGCCAACATTAGGACTTGACTGTACTTGCTTTCCCTACCACTCTATCTCATTACCTTGCTGTTGTTTGCAACAACCCTGGACCCTAGGGGCAAAGGGATCTCTTAAATACTACCATTCTTCATCTTTCATGCACACTTGTGCTACCTTTTCTTTTACATATACTCCAGCTATATGCTGGTGAAGGTTGACCTGTCTATAGGAGGGTTGTCAAGGGGTGAGCTCAAGAGCTTTTAATTGGTTTAAAAACCGCCTCTGCATGTTTCCTCTTTGAAGGGACTTAGTGTTACAACCTATAATCCAATACAGGTCATAGAGTTATAAAGTCAAAGGGTGGAAGCCATGACTACCCTTTAGGGGTCACTAGAGACGACTTAGAGAGCATACAAGAGAAGGCTTAAGAGAAGGCTTTAGGAGGCCTTAGACTCAGTCAAGAGGTTTATGAAAAACCAACAAGAGACTTTGCTTGAAGTCCTTGGGGTATGTCTATTGGACTACTTATAGTGTCTAGCTATGTACTTAGGGCAGGCTAATGTGCATGGGCCACCTTAGGGCCGGTATTGTACCTAGCTATGATGTTAGTGTGTACCTGTGACATCACTAGTCTAGCCTCTTTGGACTTGGCTTCTAGAGTATCGTAATATTAAATAAACTAGCTAAGTACCTTGACAAATGCTAAGCCTTAGCTTATTGACCGTTAGTGGATGGTCAGAGTGTTATTCATAACACTTAGGTCCAGTGTCCATGTGAGGCACATTTGTTATAGCATTACTAGTATGCTTCTGGTCATTGTCAAAAGAGTGGTCTTGTGCCTGACAACTTAGAATACCTTTACATTTTGAAGGCTTGAGTCAAGGAGGCTATTGTCCTGATCAAGTAGAAGTTGGTGTTGACAATGGTCCACACTTCTTTGCATCTTTATACACTTCTAAATGTTTCCCAACAACCCCACCAAGTCTAAGGAAATTGAAATTCACCTCCTTTTTGAGGAAACTATAAGAGAACCCAATTACAACCACAATTAGGAATACTCATATGACCCAAATGATGGGTACATACAACAAGATGGAAGATACTGCTGATTCAACAGACAACTAGCACAACAAGCAAGATCTCTATCCTGACTAGAAGAGGAGTACAGGGAATACTCCTTTGACTCTGATGTCAGATATATAGATCAAGATGGGTGATTCCATTACTACCCAGGAGAAGCCCCAGAAAGACTTCCTACACCACCTCCTATTCAAAGAAGAGTCATACAAAGAAATCTCTTTGACTTATGACACCTCCACCCATACCTTCTAGACCAAATAAGGCAAGGTCTAGATTTCAATCCTGATATACTCTTTGCACACCATATAACTGATGAACAAGCTGCACAATTCCACTAACAAGTATTAGTGGTTCAACTATATGAACCACAAGGAAATGAGGAAGCACTTAGACTCCTCCAAGAACTAGAAGCTGGACTAGTAGCCCTAGAAAGGCTACACACTCCCTTACTATTAGCAAGTTTTGAACTGGAAGTAACACTGGTTCCAGAAGAAGAACAAAATGTTATGGAACCCATATAGGAATCTGCTCCTGTTATGATTTCTCATCTTATCTTATCTTATCAAGTCACATGACCACTATCACCTGACCATGGGACATGTCACCTGACCAAGTCTAGGTCAAACACTTTCACTTCATTCACATTTGTTCTAGACTCTTATCTCTCTTATCTCCCATGCTTCATTAATCTCCATTATTCTAGACCATGATATCATTAATAATGTAGTATATTAGTCAGTATTCCCAGACTTGCCCTAAATACCTGTAGTAGTATATAACTTGAATGCAAATGACAACTGGACTTCAGTCAAGTCCTGGTTGATTTCCCTACATCATCCTCTTGATCTTCAGCAAGCCTAGTTAGTAGTGACCAAAGCCTTAACAGATATAGGTTGCCAACATTAGGACTTGACTATCATCTGCTTTCCTCACTACTACTTCATTACCTTGCTATTGTTCACGACAACCCTGGACTCTAGGGGCAAAGGGACCTAACTACATACCACTCTTCATTTTCATGCACACTTGTGCTATCTTCTCTTTCATGTATATCCTGGCTATATGCTGGTGAAGGTTGGTTGTACATTAGGGTGCCATCAAGGGGTGAGCTCGAGAACTCTTAATTGGTTTAAAAACTGCCTCTACATGTTTCAACTTTGAAGAAGCTTAGGTTTGCATCCACATGAGGCATATTACTTTTAGAATCACTACTATGCAGTGGTCTACTGGTGAAAGAGCAGTCTTGTGTCCACCAGCCCACTTACGATACATGTTTCAAAGGCTCAAGTCAGTTGGTTATTGAACCAATTGAGTAGGAAGTTGGTGTTGACAATGGTCCACACTTCCATTTGATATTTTTGGATGTTCCCCCACAACCCCTGCAAGTCTGAGGAAATTGAGGTTCATCTCCCTTCTGAAGAAACCCAAGTTGGTGACAGCTATGAGTATTACTGAGAAGCCTTTTTTGATCCCAATGACAAGTACTGGGATGAACAAGGAAATCATCATTATATAGAACAACAACCATGCTCCCCTACACCTGAGGAAGACAAGAATTCTGAAGTCTCTCCATTCCCAGCAAGAGAAGATGAACATGGATGGATATATTACCAACCACCAGATCCACAATACAGAGTACCTCCCCCACTTCTCCAACAAAGCATTTTTGAGTGATAAGAGCTCCATCCCTACCTGCTAGATTGCATCTGAAATCAACTTGACTTCAATGAGGAACTACTCCTCTACTTTAACGTCACTAGGGAACAAGCAGCCTACTTTAGACAACAGGTCCTTAGCATTCAGCTATACAAAGATCAAAGAGTACAACATGCAAGGGTCCTAGGACTTCTACAAGATATAGAGCAGGGATTAGGAGAGCTAGAAGCTTTAAACCAAACCCCATCTCTCACTCCTGAATCTGAATCCAAACTAGTTCAACAAGAAAGACAAAACATTGTGGAACCCATATAGGAACCTGCTCCCATTCATCAACTCAGAAACTGACGACTCCTTTGAGCACCAGCTTGACAACCAACCCTCATCCCCAGGCCTGACTAGCCCATCTCCTCCCACACCAGGAGTCATGGCCACTGCAGAAGAAATCCAAGCCCTTACTGACATAATTACCAATCTCCAAGCCCAGATACAAACCCTACAAAGGGCATCAGGAGTACAAGAAACAAGAAATGTAGAAGTAAAGGTGAACAGGAAGGTGGAGTCAGTACTGGAGCCAGGACACTTTGGTAGAAGCAAGGGGAGATATAATGGCTGGAAACTATGAATAAAACTGTACCTAGATGCAAACAAAGAAACATTCACCAACAACAAAGAAAAGTCATCATCATCCTAACCAGAGTAGGACTGAAAGATGGAGAAAAAGATATGCATGGAGCAGAACAATGGTCAAGGCAATCCTTAACTAGGTTCATGGATTTAGAAGCCCCTTGGCCCACTGAAGAGACTCTTTGGGATGTAATGGACCAAAGATTCAAAGCAATAAATATAGCAGATGAAGCAAGGGCAAAACTTGAAAGATGTTGCCAATATCAAAGTGAAAATATACAAGACTTCCTGACCAGATGGTTAGAACATTACTATGATACAAAAGGAAATTCGGCAGTGAATGACCCAAACTGTCATATTCTGTGCCATTCTATCCATCTCCAACCCCTTTGGCCTCAACTCCTGTCAACTCCGGCCAACTCCGGCCAACTCTGACCCCCTCAGTCCATCTCTGTTCCTCCACACTCGGAGCTCCATTCCTCCGCTTGGACCAGCCTGTGCTCAGACTGGTATTCGGTTATACCTGGACCTGGAACTCTTTTATAGTATTACTCATCTTCATTGTACATTTGTAATGCTTGTCTCGGAACACAGCTCCTATGCTGCACTCCGGCCATACTTACTTTCTGACTCTTAGTATAAAATCCCTGTACACTCCATCGTGTAGCTTGAGCACAAATATTGAATTAGTCCTCTCTCCTCACCCTCATTGTGATTGCCCTTCTCCTGTCAAGACCTCCGATTGGACTTGAGTCTAGAGAGTCTGGACTTAACAGTATATTTGTGCTGCCACTTGAGCAGGTCTCCAATCCCTCTCGTCTTTGATCTCATGACCTTACGACACTCTGTCATGACCTCGGCATGCTCTTGGGTTCACACTGAAGCCAATCATACTCCACCCTCTGTCATTACTCTGAACTCTGACCTCTTCTTGCTGTCCACTTGATGGCCCCTCTTCTTCTGACTCCTCACCTCTGAACTCCAACTGGACTCCACCCCCTTGGTGAGTCTTTTCTCTTCACTCCATATTGCAGACTTCTTCTTCCATGTCCTCTGGTGAGACCACCTCCAACTTTCAAGTCACCTCCTTGGGTTCCCTTGTTTGTTGGTTTTAGAACACAGCTATTCATCCATGACACTCCATTGAGTGATTGGGATATAAGCAGCACTTCATCTGACCTGTTAAGTCCAGTCTCTCTGGACTCAAGTCTGATCGGAGGTCTGGAGGTGCTGAGGGGTGGTTGACGAAGTTCATCTCGGAGGTGGACTGAAGTCCGGAGTGGAGGTGTCGGAGCAGAGTTGCATAGGAAAGGACGTCGGTACAGGACTTATGTGTCGCGCCCTTGAACAGGTCCATGTCCTCATATTTTGGAGAAGCAGAGGTCCGACAGGAGGAGGGGGGATCGTGATGAGGATCAGAAGAGGTGACTAAATTGATATTCGTGCTAAGGTTACACAACAGAGGTACATAGGTTTTATACTAGAAGGAGAATAGGGACATCAAGGGTGTCAGGGAATAGGTGAGATAAATCAAGGGTCCATAAGGGACCTAAGAAGAGATGGAGGAAGCAAAGAGATGTACAAACGGAATGTACAAAATATATCCAGGTCCGAAGTATAGCCGAGTCCCTGGACAAGCACAGCCTTGGTCTGGAGCAGAGGAGCGGAGCTCCAAGCATAGAGGGAGCAGAGGTGGACTGAGGGTGGCGGAGGTGACCAGAGTTGGTCGGAGATGAGGCTGGAGGGGGTGGAGATGGATGGGATGTCATGGATATGATATGACCTCTGCAAATGGAATGCCAAACCCCCTGCACCTCCAGAATCTCTGCTTTCATCTCTGTCAACTCCACTCTGGAGCGCACTCTGGAATTGCCACAACCTCTGGACTTCCTTGCCTCTCACTACCTCTTGATGCTGCTACACTAAGTGTGCACAGGCATTTGTGATGGCCTAGTTCACCCTGTCTGCTCCCTCCAGTCTCTCACTGAAGGAATGCAGGACATCTCAGAAAGGAAAGTCAGCCTCTGGAACATCTGACCATCCCCCATCCTCAACATCCGACTCTGATACCTTCCCACCTTTGGACCACAAGTCTGAAGCCACCTCCGTTCACTCCATTGCCAGCTCTGACATTCCAAGCCAGCATGCACTGTGATGGCTCATTGCTCTGGTCACTCTAGCCTCACACTCTGCTCCTCTGAACCAAAGGACCAAAAGTCTGAAGGTATCTCCATCCAACTCTAATTTTCTCTGAAAACTCTGGACCCTTTACTCTGTTTTCCCTCTGTTCCAAAGTCCAGACTTGGGACTTGCGTCGCCCTTGTCTGCACTCTATTCTAGAGCACCCATTGATGCATTCACTCTTTTCTCTCTGTCTGACCTCATGACTCCTCCTCCAGGTCCACTCTGGACTGCTCCACTTGCACTCCATTTTTACCCTTATCTTCTTCTGTTTCTCCTTTTAGTCTCCATTCTTGACAGTTTCTGTCAACTCTGACAAACTCCGGACAACTCCAGAGCCCTCCAATTACTTTTACATTCCTCTCATCTATTCCTTTTGTAGTTTTCATTTTCTGCCCCTCATGGTTTGGTCCACTTCAGACTGTTCCATTCTGTTATTTTTACCCTCCATTCTTCTTTTCTCCTTTGATTTCTGTCATTGACAGTTCCCTGTCAACTCTGATGAACTCTGGTTGACTTTGGACCATTCTGTTTTTCCCCTTCTCCCTTGGGGCAATCCTCCTCCATGACCTTTGGGTCAAACTCTTTGGATTCATTGACATATGTTTTGTTTAGGACACCGCATGCTTGCCTAATAATTGATCTGTTGATTGAGTAGGTATAAGAAGCTGCAACCTTATCTAACACCCTCACAGATTGAATGCCAAAACCTCCACACTCCAGGACTTCGTCCAGAATCAATTCCAGGAGTTGCACCTGGATCTGCCAAAGGCCTTGGGCCTTTGTACAGTCACTGTCTGCAGACCTCCGACTGGCTCTGTCCAGATTTCTCCCTGCATTAAGGACTGACCAAACATTGTCCCATTTAGCTTTTCCTTTTTATATTCTGTCCCCTGTCTTCTTTGACCTAGATCTTGGACCTTTGTGGTCTTATCCTGTGGACCTCTGACTGGCCTTGTCTGGATATTTCTCTCCACAGCAAGGACCAACCAAGATTATGCTTTTGGCATCCTGCCAACTCCGATATTGAGTTCTATTTTAGGACTACTCTACTTTTGATCTTTTTGGACATTCTCTATTTTGATTTGTTCATTCCTGCTTTTTGTTCTTCTTTTATTTTCCTGTTGTGCATTTCTTTGCACTCCGTTACCTCCGAATACCTCTGCCTACCTCCATTACTTCGCTTTTACTTCACTACAACTCTGATAATTTTTGTTTTCCCTTTGTTTTCTCTTCTTTACCTCCTGGATGCTCCATGGTCAGTGTTCTCAGGTCCCACTTGGGCCTTCAAGGGCTTGGCTTTAAAGGGGAGGCACCACCCCACCTCCACCTATCCCTGTCCCCTCCGACCTCCAGACCCTCCTGTACCTCTAGGGTACTCCAATTTCCTCTTCCATGTCTTCCCTCCAACATCTCCAGTATGCTAGTCATACACCTCCACATTCCTCTGAACTCTCCATACTTTTGTGGTACTTTTATTCCTAACCCTCCAAACACCATCACAACCCTCCAACAACTCTGGCAACTCCAGAGTTACCCCTCTGAAAAACCTCCACTTCAACACCATTCTCATCTCCACTACCCTCAAGGTACATCCCTGCCCAACTGTGCTCCCTCACCCTTTGGCTTGTTGTTTGGGGTCCTCTGTCTGTCTTCTTCAGACCGTTTCCTAGGGCCTACAGGATTCCCCTTTGTCTTCCAGATAATCCAGTACCATTGTGGTACACCTCCATGTGTCCTCCAGCACCCTCTGGAGTTTCCTTAGTACCTCTCTGTGTTTAACTCTGAAAGCTCTAGATATACTCCAGAGTATTCTCTTCATTTTGTCTTCTGACCACTCTGGTACTTCACCATATACCTCCGCTTTCTCCCTTTCTATTTCTCTTGGATTCTATCTTCTTACCATTTCTTTTCAGTTTTCACATTCTCTGGTACCTTGGTGTATGCCTCCACTTCTCTGGCCCCTCTGGGCCACTCCGACCACTTCTGGGACCCTTCAATGTCTTCAACTCCAGTTAACTCTGATCTTATTCATTTTCCTTTCTATTTCTTGTTTCCACTCTAGTTTCTGAATTTCCCAGTACCTAGTGTACACCTCTGTTCCTCCAGCTCACTCCAGGCACCTCTGATCCCCTTTCAGGACCCTCTGTCTTCTCCCTCACTCTCTGACCCTCTCTGGGCATCTCTGACTCCCATTCTGGGGCCCTCCATGTTCTATTTTCTATCTCTGTTTTGATTTTCTCCATCATCTGTCTCTCTGTTTTTGTTTTCAGTTTCTCTACCTCTGTTTTCACCCTCTGGTGTCCCCACTCTGTCCTCCGAACCACCTCTGCTACTACCAATTTGCACACTCTGCCATCTCTGGCATCTGTTCCCTCTGTTTGCACACCCTTCAAGCTCTCCATATCTGTCACACTGAGGCTAGAAGCCTTCCTTGGAGGAGCTTATTCTATGTGGTGGTAGAATCCTAAGTTCTCCAGCATGGTCCTGACAAAATCCTTGTCACCTTCAACTCTGCATGGTACTCTGCCTTGGACTTGGGCCCAGTAAGCAACTCCATTATCCCCTCCATCAGTGCACCCTCTTCACAGAAGCTTGACTGCTTCCTTGGACTGGCTCTGTGCTCTATCCATGCTTACTGAGGCCTTGAGGGCTCAGTCTTAAAGGGGAGGCACTGTCATATTCCATGCCATTCTATCTATCTCCAACCCCTTTGGCCTCAACTCCTGTCAACTCTGGCCAACTCTGGCCAACTCTGACCCCCTCAGTCCATCTCTGTTCCTCCACATTCAGAGCTCCATTCCTCCGCTCAGACCAACCTGTGCTCAGACCAGTATTTGGTTATACCCAGACCCAGAACTCTTTTATAGTATTACTCATTTTCATTGTACATTTGTAATGCTTGTCTTGGAACACAGCTCCTATGCTGTGCTCTGGCCATACTTACTTTCCAACTCTTAGTATAAAATCCCTGTACACTCCATTGTGTAGCTTTAGCATGAATATCAAATTAGTCCACCCTCCTCACTCTCATTGCGATCCCCATCTCCTCTGCCTGTCGGAACTCTGATCCTCTGAAATACGAGGACACAGACCTGTTCAAGGGCACAACACATAAGTCATGCGCCAACGTCCTCCTGAGTAACTCTGCTCCGACTCCTCCACTCCAGACTTCAGTCCACCTCTGAGACTAACTAGTCTACTACCCCCTCAGTACCCCTGGAGCTCTGATCAGACTTGAGTCCAGAGAGTCTGGACTTAACACAAACAGGGTGAGACTTCTAGAAAAGGCAGTCGACTCAGAAGTCATGAGGCAGATCTTCTACAACAATCAAAGAAAGAACTGTATTCAGGACTATATAGAAGTGCTCATGAAGAAGGGCACCAATATGGAGTCATTTGAACTTTGAGGAAGGAAGTCTTGAAACTGGGACAACCATCCCAAAATAATTATTGAGAAGGACAAGTTGGACCTATGGAGGGAGAGGCCAACCCATGGACATAGGAAGAGTGGTACAAAATTCTAAGTGCTACAATTGCACAGGAGAAGAACACATTGCCTGCAATTGTCTGAAACCCAAAAAGGAATGCACCAAGTGCAAGTTCTTGGGTGGAGGGCACAAAGTTAACTGCAGAAGAAGAAGCACAGGGGCCTCTCGACCCCCATGTGTGCAAGCCATGGGACAAGAAGACGAGAAGAAGAAAGAGGTTACTCCTAGGCCTCCAAAAGGAGAAAGCACTATCAAAGGAATGTCCTACAATGAAATGAGGGCATACTTCTTCAATCTCCATGATATGAAGATGAAGAAGCAGGGAAAAGGCTATGGCAACTGAGAAGTCTGGGATCTTAGAAGCTAAAAGAAAACAATTTAAATACAAAAAATAGTTTCTTCTCCCTTTCTCCCTATGTACAATATGGACAAAATTTTGAGGAAGAATTGGACAGTTCTGAGTCAGAACCATCTTCCCCTATCTATAGAGTACACCTACCACCTACCGAGACTGGATCTCTAAAAAGGGAGTTTGCTACATGGGAATGCAGACTTAATTTGATCAAAACAAAAAAAAAAAACATATTTATCCAGAAACTGACTTCCCAGATCAGATTCTCTTATCAAATTCCAAGGTGCAATATGAGATCCTCATGGATATCTCCATTGTATACCCCACTACCAAAAACAAGAAGCATCAGTGCAAGGCCCTGTTGGATAGTGGTGCAAATGGTATCTTCATAGATCAAGAATGGGCCAAACAAGTAAAACTTCCCTTAGAACAACTCAAAAGGGAAATCCCCATTTTCAATGTCAATGGAAAAAAGAACTCTGTGGGGAGTGTAACACACAAGGCAGAAATAATCCTCGACTACCAAGGACATCATGAATGCCTGGTCACAGAAGTAATAAACCTAGGCAAGAACAATATGATCCTTGGTTACACATGGTTGGCAAAACATAATCCAACCATAGACTGGACAAAAGGGGAAGTAAAGATGGCAAGGTGTCCAAGGTCATGTTATATGCTTTCAGACTGAGGTACCCAATTGGCCAAAGAAGAAGAAGACGAATTAAAGCACACCTTGACCATGCATAAATTCATCAAAAATCTAGAAAAGGTCAAACCTAAGGAACCAACCCTAGAAAAAATGGTTCCACAGGAATACCATCACTTCCTTGAAGTTTTCAGTAAGAAGAAATCAGAGTGACTCCCACTTAGAAAACCATGGGACCATGAGATAAAGCTGAAGCCTGGCTTTCAACCCAAAAAGGCAAAAATATTTCCAATGGGCAAGGATGAAATGAAAGAACTAAAGAATTTTGTCAAAGAACAAACCAAGAAGGGGTATATTTGACCTTCTAGATCTCTCCAGACATCTCCAGTCTTCTTCATACCTAAAAAAGATGGAAAGAAGAGATTGGTGCAGGACTACCATTACCTCAATGAGTGGATGGTCAAGAACAATTATCCTCTCCCCCTAATAAGCCAATTGGTAGATAAGCTCCAAGGAGTGAAACTCTTCACAAAGCTAGACCTGAGGTGGAGATATAATAACATACAAATAAAAGAAGGAGATGAATGGAAGGCAGCTTTTGTTTCCCACTCCGGAGCTTATGAACCCTTCATTATGTTCTTTGGACAATGCAAATGCCCCAGCAACCTTTTAGCAGATGATGAACAGATCTTTGCTGATATGGATGGAGTTGTCATAGTCTATATTGATGACATAATGATATTCACCAAGACAGATGATGAGGAAGAACATGATAAGATCATCAAAGAAGTCTTGAAGTGGTTGAAGGAATATAACTTATTTCTAAAATCTGAAAAGTGCTTTTTTAAGCAAAAAGAAGTTGAATTCCTTGGAATGGTAGTAAACACTGAAGGAATCAAAATGGAAAAGGGGAAGGTAGAAGCTATTCTAGAATGGCTGATGCCTAAGAATGTAAAGGGAGTCCAAAGCTTCTTAGGACTTGCCAACTACTACAGAAGGTTTATTCAAGACTTTTCAAAAGTCTCACACCCCCTGAATGACCTCACCAAAAAGGACCAACCTTGGCAGTGGGGGCCCACAGAACAAGAAGCCTTTGATTCTCTGAAAGGAAGCTTCACAAGTGTGCTGATCCTCACTTACCCTAATAACAATAGTGAGTTCCAGCTGGAAACCAATGCCTCAGACTTTGCCACAGGTGTGGTCTTCTCCATTAAGCAAGATGACAAGTGGTACCCTGTTGCATTCTCCTCTGCTTCTATGACCTCCAAACAGAGGAATTACCCAATAGCTGACAAGGAAATGCTCACCATTATTCTGGCCTTAGAATAGTGGTGGCACTACCTTGAGGGGGCAGAAGAATTTGAAGTATGGACAGACCATGCCAACCTAAAGTACTTCATGATCAAACAAGATTTGAACTGATGACAAGCTTGATGGTCACAATGGCTGTCAAGGTTCAACTACATCTTAGTCAACAAGCCTGGATCTCAAATGGGAAAGGCTGATGCTCTCTCTAGATGAAAGGATCACACTGTTGGCATAGATGAAGATAACAAGGGCATACAAATGATCCATGAAAACAGAGTAAGAGTACAAAGACAAGGCTTTATGATCAAAGGGGAAGAAAGGAAACTCCTCAAAAGAATCATTGAAGCACAAGAACAATGGAAGGGCCCTGATAAGCCCAACCTAATTACCAAAGAGGAAATTCTGTATCTTGGTGACAGAATCTTCATCCCTCAGAAAAAAACTTTGCACCAAGACATTATCACTCTATATCACAATTCTCCAGTTGCTGGACATGGTAGTGCCAAGAAAATCTGGCAAATCATAGAGTGTTACTTTCAATGGAATTGCCTTTGAGCTCAAGTGAAAGAATACCGCTCATGCTGTGACAGATGCACTAAGATGAAGCCAGAAAATAAAGCACCAAAAGGGGAATTAATTCCAAATCCAATTTCAGAAGGTCCATGGAAAGACATATCTGCAGACTTCATCACTGACCTCCCCCTCTCTAACACCTATGACTTTGTGTTAGTCATAGTAGACCAATTTTCCAAAGAGGTGGAATTCATTCCCACCAACAAGACAATTACAGCTTTGGGCACAGCCAAGCTATATAGAGACTATATATGAAAGCACCATGGTCTCCCCAGGTCCATCATCTCTGATAGAGAACCACAATTTGCTTCTCAAGTCATGAAGGATCTTGGTAAAATGCTTAAGATTGACCTCAATATGTCCATGGCATTTCACCTCAAAACAGATGGACAGACAGAAAGGGTCAATAGAGACCTTTAGCAATACCTTTGGCTGTTCACTGTCAAAAAACAAGATAAATGGGCAGAATGGTTACCCCTGGCTCAATTTTCATATAATAATCGCCAGCATTCAGCCACCAAGAAAATGCCATTCAAGGTCATAAAAATCTATGAACCAAGGATGGGCATCAAGCCCACAAACACCAAAAATGAGATATCCTTGTCCTTTGCAAAGGGCTTCTCCAAAATGCTTGAGCAAGCTAAAGCATCCCTTGAAAAAGCTCCACAATCCATGAAGACACAAGCAGACAAACACTGCTCCAAGGTTCCAGACTTGACAATTGGGGACATGGTCCAGTTGTCAACTGAGAACATCAAACTGAATCGGGCCTCTAAGAAGCTCACAAAGCAATGGATTGGCCCTTATGAAATACTCTCATTTGCAGGACCTAATGCCATTACACTCAAACTATCTTCCACCCTGCAAATTCACCCAACAGTAAACATTTCAAGAGTTAAACCCTATAAGGAATGCCTTGAAAACCAACCCATAGTAGCCCTGGGACCCATTGTGGGCACACAAGAAGGAATTTCTGAATTTGAAGTCAACTATGTTGTCAATTCTCAACTTAAGGGATGCTCTCTCAAGTTCCTAGTATACTGGAAGAGCTATGACAAGGAAGACCACATGTGGGTACCTCAGAGCCACCTCTCTAACACAAAAGAGGCAATTAAGAACTTCTATTTGTTGAACCCTTCAGCACCTCAGAAGTTGAGGATGCTTCAAACAGACTTTGATTCCCTTTTCTCTTTCTATTCCAACATCACAGAACCTTCCCAGGTTCTCTTCAATCATCTGGAATACAATTCACAGGAGGGGGGTAATGTTATGATTTCTCATCTTATCTTATCTTATCAAGTCACGTGACCACTATCATGTGACTGTGGGACATGTCACCTGACCAAGTCTAGGTCAAACACTTTCATTTCATTCATATTTGTTCTAGACTCTTATCTCTCTTATCTTTCATGCTTCATTAATCTCCATTATTCTAGACCATGACATCATTAATAATGTAGTACATTAGTCAGTATTCCCAGACTTGCCCTAAATACCTGTAGTAGTATATACAGTGACTCCAAAAACCGGCCCAATGTTTAACCCAAATCTGGTGTGCAAAGTGCACCACAATCATATTAACTAATTACACCTTGTCTTGGTGGAGTGTATTGTAGTATGAACCATTGGCTACAACTTTGCTCAATACATTATGTAATCCTGTGCAAATGCGGTCAAGATATGACCATTACAAGATGATTACCTCATTGGGCTGGTTTTTGTACTTTTGATTTCATGATTGAAATCTCTATCAAATCCAGCTGTATTTGGCTTTGTTGATGCTACAAACAAAGATACATATGTAAATAGTATGGGTAAGTTTCAAAATGTTCCCACACACTCTTATTCTTCACTTCCATCATCATGTGATCTCTCACTGCTGATCAAAAGGCTTCTATCCTTGCTCAGCTTGATGCTGGCCAGTCAGCTTGTATTATTGCCACCCAGCTTGGTATTGGATGTGCTACTATATCAAGGCTATCTTCCCAAGAGCACCTAGACCTTCAGAAGGCCACTGGTGGACATCCATCCAAGCTTTCTCCTACCAATGTTCGCCATGCTATTCACCTAATCTCCTCCTGTAGAGCAGAGAATGCTGTTCAAGTGACCAAAACTCTCTCTGCTCTTACCAATCAACCTCTCCATCCAAATACTGTTCGCCATCACTTGAAAAAGAGTGGTATGAAAGCTGTCTCCAAGCTGAAACGCCCTCTTCTTTCACTCAAACATCACAAAGCCCAGTTAGACTTTGCATATGCTCATAAGAATTGGACTATAGAGGACTGGAAGAAGGTCATATGGTCTGATGAGACCAAAATTAATCACCTAGGGTCAGATGGGAAGAAATGGATGTGGAAAAAGCCAGGTGAGAAGCTCAGTGATAGGTTGGTGGAGGGTACCATCAAGCATGGTGGGGGATCTGTGATGATTTGGGGCTGTATGACTTGGGATGGAATTGGCT
>JBBPKI010000130.1:4633-40278 GCA_038089155.1 Nevesoporus exiguus
CACTACCAGAGGTTTATTCAAGACTTCTCGAAAGTCTCTCATCGCCTGAATGACCTCACAAAGAAGGACCAAGAATGGCAATAGGGACAAAAGGAACAAGAAGCTTTCAATTCACTAAAGACAAGCTTCACAAGTGCCACAATCTCACATACCCAAATAATAATAGTGAGTTTCAGCTAGAGACTGATGCCTCTGACTTCGCAACCAGTGCAGTCCTTTCAATTAGACAAGGCGACAAGTGGCACCCAGTTGCCTTCTCCTATGCTTTGATGATCCCCAAGCAGCGAAATTACCTAATAGCAGACAAGGAAATGCTTGCCATCATTCTGGCCTTAGAACAGTGGCAGCATTACCTTGAAGGGGCAGAAGAATTTGAAATATGGATGGACCATGCCAACCTAAAATACTTCATGACAAAGCAAGACTTAAATTGACAACAGGCCAGATGGTCACAATGGCTGTCAATGTCATATCCATGACATCCCATCCATCTCTGCCTCCTCTGGCCCCATCTCTGACCAACTCTGGTCACCTCCGTCACCTCAGTCCACCTCTGCTTCCTCCATGCTCAGAGCTCCACTCCTCCACTCCAGACCAAGGCTGTGCTCACACAGGGACTTGGCTATTCTTGGACCTGGATATATTTCATACATTCTGTTTGTACATCTCTTTGCTTCCTCCATCTCTTCTTAGGTCCTTTATGGACCCTTGATATTATCTCACCTATTCCCTGACACCCTTGATATCCCTATTCATCTTTTAGTATAAAACCTCTGTACCTCTGTCATGTATCCCTTAGCACAAATATCGACTTAATTCCCATTCTCCCTACTCTTGTTGTGATCTCCTTCTCCTCCTATTGGAACTCCACTCCTATTAAGTCTGGACTCTCCGGACTCAAGTCTAATCAGAGGTCTGGAGGTACTGAGGGGTAGTAGACTAGTTAGTCTTGGAGGTGGACCGAAGTCCAGAGCAGAGGAGGAGGAGGAGGAGAAGTTGCTCAGGAGGACGTTGGCACATGACTTATATGTCGTGCCCTTGAACAGGTCCATGTCCTCGTATTTTGGAGGATTGGAGTTCCAACAGGAGGAGGAGATGGAGATCACGACAAGAGAACGGAGAGTGGACTAATTTAATATTCATGCTAAAGCTACACAACGGAGTGTACAGGGATTATATACTAAGAGTTTGGGAGGTAAGTATGCCAGAGTGCAGCATAGGAGCTGTGTTCTGAGACAAGCATTACAAATGTACCATAATAATGAGTAATACTATAAAGGAGTTCCGGGTCTGGGTATAACCGAATACCGGTCCAAGCACAGGTTGGTCTAAGCGAAGGAATGGAGCTCCGAGCGTGGAGGAACGGAGATGGACTGAGGGGGTCAGAGTTGGCTGGAGTTGGCTGGAGTTGACAGGAGTTGGGGCCAAAGGGGTTGGAGATGGATGGAATGGCACAGGATATGACAGCTCCTTCAAAATATGAGGACACAGACCTGTTCAAGGGCATGACACATAAGTCCTGTGCTGACGTCCTTTCCATGCAACTCCACTCCAACACCTCTGCTCTGGACTTCAGTCCAACTCCAAGACGAACTTCATCGACCACCCCTCAACACCTCCAGACCTCCAATCGGACTTGAGTCCAGAGAGTCTGGAATGATTTAACAGTCAAGATTTAACTACATCTTAGTCAATAAACCTGGTTCCAAAATTGGAAAAGCTGATGCTCTCTCTCAACAAGAGGATCATGCTATTGGAATTGATGAAGATAATAAAGGTGTACAAATGATCCCTGAAAATAGAGTAAGGGTACAAACAAGACAAGGCTTCACAATCAAAGGAGAAGAAAGGAAACTCCTTGAAAAAATTATTGAAGCACAAGAAGAATGGAAAGGCCTTGAAAAGCCTAACCTCATCACAAAAGACAGAATTCTGTATCTTGGTGACAGAATCTTCATTCCACAAAAAGAAACCTTGCACCAAGACATCATCACCCTCTACCATGATTCTCCAATTGCAGGGCATGAAAGGATGATAGAATGGTACTTCCAATGGAATGGCCTTTGAGCCCAAGTAAAGGATTACTATTCAAGGCACAACAGATGTGCCAGGATAAAACCAGAAAACAAAGCCCTGAAAGGAGAATTAATTCTGAACCCCATCCCAGAAGGTCCCTAGACAGATATATTTGCAGACTTCCTTCATCACCAATCTACCCCTATCTAACACCTACAACTCTGTTCTAGTCATAGTAGACCAATTCTCCAAAGAAGTGGAATGTATTCCCACTAACAAAACAATCACAGCATTAGGAACAGCTAAGCTGTACAGAAATCATGTTTGGAAGCATTATGGTATCCCAAGGTCCATAATCTCAGATCAAGGACCACAATTTGCTTCCCAAGTAATGAAGGATCTTGGCAAGATACTCAAAATAGACCTCAAGATGTCTATAGCATTCCATCCCCAAACAGATGGACAGACAGAAAGGGTCAATAGAGACCTTCAACAATATCTTCAGTTGTTCATGGCCAAAAAACAAGATAAATGGGCAGAATGGCTCCCCCTGGCTCAATTCTCTTACAACAATCGCCAGCATTCAGCCACAAAGAAATCACTGTTTGAAATAACCAAAACCTATGAACCAAGGATGGGTATTGAACCCATAATCACCAAAAATGAAACATCCTTGTCCTTTGCACAGGACTTTTCAAAGACACTTGAGCAAGCAAGAGAATCACTCAAAAAAGCTCAAATTTCAATAAAGAAACAGGCAGATAAATACCACTCCAAGATCCCAGACTTGACAATTGGAGATATGGTCTGGTTGTCAATCAAGAATATAAAACTGAACAGGGCATCAAGGAAGCTCACAGAGCACTGGATTGGCCCTTACAAAATCCTCCAATTCACAGGCTCTAATGCTGTAACACTCAAACTCCCCTCCATCCTACAAATTCACCCCACTGTAAACATCTCAAAAGTAAACCCTACATATAAGGAACATCTTGAGAATCAACCCATAGTAGCCCTGGGACCTATCATGGGCACACAAGAAGGAATTTCAGAGTTTGAAGTTGAGTACATTGTCAATTCTCAACTTAAAGGATGATCTTTGGAATTTCTGGTTCACTGGAAAGGCTATGATGAGGAAGACTGCACATGGGAACCTCAGAGCTATCTCTCTAATGCCAAAGAGGCAATAAAGGACTTCTATTTATTAAACCCATTAGCACCTCAGAAGTTGAGGATGCTCCAAACAGACTTTGACTCTCTTTTCTCCTCTTATCAAAATGTGACAGAACCCTCCCAGGTTCCCTTCAATCACCTGGAATGCAATTCATAGGAGGGGGGTAATGTTACAATTTCTCATCTTATCTTATCTTACCAAGTCACATGACCACTATCACATGACTGTGGGACATGTCACTTGACCAAGTCTAGGTCAACACCTTTCACTTTCATCACATTCATTCTAGACCCCTTATCTACATGCTTCCTTAATTACCAATAGTCTAGACCCTTATCTCCTTTCCCACTCCATAATGACATCATTACTTAGTAAGTATTCCCACACTTGCCCTAAAGTACCTTGTAGTATATAATCTGAATCCAAACAACAACCAGACTTCAGTCAAATCCTGGTTGATATCCCCACACCATCCTCTTGATCTCTAGCAAATCTCTTGAGTGGTAGCCAAAGCCTTAACTGGTGTAGGTTGCCAACATGAGGTGTCTGGGTGTGAGATGCAGGTCTTTTCTATGGTATGGAATGTATTGAAAGCAAAAGGAGTAAAATATAAGATTGCAAGTAAGAAAAAGTTAACCTCAGGGAAACAGGAAAATGTATGCTATCTGCAAAGGTACCATATGCTTGTTAGACAAAGAGTGCTCTGGTAACATCCATGGCATCTGCATATCACTTGCACACTGGTGACTTGCTTGGATCCTCAGTGTTGGTGTCATATCCATGACATCCCATCCATCTCTGCCTCCTCTGGCCCCATCTCTGGCCATTTCTGGCCACCTCCATCACCCTCAGTCCATCTCCACTCCCACCATACTCAGAGCTCCACTCCTCTGCTTTGGACCAAGGCTATGCTTGCACAGGGACTCAGCTATTCTTCAGACCTGGATATCATTTCATACATTCTTGTTTGTACATTACTTTGCTTCCTCCATCCCTTCTTGGTTCCTTATGGATCCTTGATATTATCTCACTCATTCCCTGACATCCTTGATGTCCCTGTTCACCTTTTAGTATAAAACCTCTGTATCTCTGTCATGTAACCTTAGCACAAATATTGAATTAGTCCCCTCTCCTCACTCTTGTCATGATCCTCTCCTCCTCCTGTTATGATTTCTCCACTTATCTTATCTTATTGAGTCACATGACCACTATCACATGACCATGGGACATGTCACCTGACCAAGTCTAGGTCAATCTCTTTCACTTCATTCACATTCATTCTAGATCCTTATCAAGCATGCTTTCTTAATCACCACTATTCTAGACCATGACATCATTAATGACATAGTATCTTAGTCAGTATTCCCAGACCTGCCCTAAACCCATGTAAGTAGTATATAAACCAATGTCATCAAATGACTGGACTTCAGTCAAGTCCTGGTTGATATCCCTCATCCTCTTGATTCCACTAGCAAGCCTATTAGTGTGGTGACCAAAGCCTTAAGTGGATTAGGTTGCCAACACCTCCTGTTGGAACTCTGCTCCTCTGAAATACAAGGACATGGACCTGTTCAAGGGTGTGACACATAAGTCCTGTGCCAATGTCCTTTCTATGCAACTCCACTCCAACACCTCCACTCTGGACTTTGGTCTAACTCCAAGATGAACTTCATCAACCACCCCTCAGTATCTCCAGACCTTCAATCAGACTTGAGTCTGGAGAGTCCAGACTTAACAGTTGGCAGCTGCATGTGTGCTTGCCATTCCAACAGAAACCTCAGTGCTGGTCAAGCTACTGTATTAGAATAAGTACCTATAAAACTAGAGTACTGTTAGTAGAGTTAGAAAGACTAGAAAAGACTACATACCCTCAGTGCTGGTCAAGCTACTGAGGGACTATCTACAAGAGTTCAGCTTGAACTGCACTCTAATGATTATGTAATGTTCCATAAAGGGAAAAACAGTAATGTGCAGGATAACTTCTAACACAATCAGACTTGAGTCTGGAGAGACCAGACTTTGACATTACTAACTTTCATGGTTTTGTCCAGGCTCTAATGCTTCTTCACTTAACATAGCACCATAAACTCACCCAAGGGTGACAGAGAAGTTAAATAAGTGATCTCTGCCATGCCTGGACAGATAATCTTTCCATTGAATTTATCCACTGAAACCAACTAACTACATTTTTCTTGGAAAAGTAATTGAATCTAGTTGTCATTGAAATGTTGCCTGAAAGTCTACTGTCCACAATGGAGGAAGGGGGGCCTCTTATTTTACTCTTCTATTTACTCAAGTGTACTGTAAGGCAGACTCAACAGTTTAATATCAGCACAGCCAATGAGCAATTTTGGCTCACAAACCTGGGCCCGTAATGTGACATCACCCTACATTCTCTCCAAAGGCCGTATGCTCAAAAGCTGCATTGCAGCATCCAACACATTTCGCGCGCACACATACAACCAGAGTCTTGCCCTAGCTTTCTCTAAATCTTGTTCACCTTTCACTACGAGGGTCTCCCAAGCACTCGAGATCGCATGTGCGAGTCGAAACGCGAACGTGACCACACCGCTTGGCTCGTGAGTTTTGAGCGCAGTCCTAACGACATCTGGATACGAACCGAGCAGGATCGCGATGTCTCGGGCATGTCCAGACTCGGCAAGTGATGAAGTATCGATTCGGGCTGGCGGAGGAAGGGGAAAGAGTTCCGGATTTTTGCGCTCCATGGACGTCAGGCGGACGTGAGCATACTGCAGGTAGGGTCCGGTATCACCCTCGAAGGACAACATGCGATCCCAATTAAAGGTATAGTTGTTGATGCTGACGGAACATCAGTCCGTCTGCTTCAGGTCTCACTGTCACTTGAGAGGCGTACCGTTTTGCAGCCATATCTTGGATCTTGATGCCAGTAATACCGACTTCTTGGCTGACGTGCTCTGGATCCTCGATAGAATTATACTTTTCTTGATTCCGCTTCATCTGTTCGTGCATAACAGACGCCGCCTCCTTTATTATCTGGTCCAAGAAGACGGCAGTACCCTTGCGGGTGCTCATGCCAAGTACCATACCATAATTGACATGCTCGAGTCGATCAGCCCATGGGAAGTCCATGAGCTTTAGTATCTGGAAAAATTGGGCCAAATGGAGGTCTTGTTGTGACGCGACGACGTAGATCATCTTGTCGAACAGGTACTTTTCCCATCGTTCGATTGCACCAGCAATGTCTCGAGTGAGATAGATTGAGGTCCCGTCTGAGGATCCAAGCGTCGGTCAGTCATACCGATATCTAGTGTCGAGATATACCTGCTTTCCGGAGGACGGCCTTACCCAGCTTCCACTTCTCCAGATCGACGAGCTTGGCTCCGTTGGTGGTGGTGATTAGACCCAGTTCATCTAAACGTTCGATCGCTCTATCCATCCACTCCTTGCCGACTTCGCTCTCTCCAGTGTATCGATTAAAGGAGACATTCAACCGATCGTATTCTTCGACGTATTTCGCGATACTCAACTCTCGCCATTCTCTCCAGTTGGCAAGAACGCTCTCATCGCCGTCTTCCATCCGTTTGAACATTCGCGCGGCCTCGGCCTTAACGGAGAGGTCTGCTTCGGCGTCCTTGCTCACTTTGACATAGACGTCATACAAATGTTTGATCGCGTCTCTTGATAGCTCCTCCCTTGATCCGTACTTCTCGAATCCCGATGCTATCATGCCGAACTGCCCGGATGCTACAAGTGAGCTCGAAGATCGTCAAAGGGACGGAAGATGGCACCTGAGTACCCCAATCCCCGAGATAATTCAATGATACAACTTGCCAGCCGCACGCCTTGTACAGGTTTGCCAGGAATGCGCCGATGATGGTGCTCCGAAGGTGCCCAACATGGAATGATTTTGCGATGTTGGGAGACGAGTACTCGATGACGAGCGTCTTACCAAGGCCAACGGTGTTAGTTCCATATGACGGTTTTCCAGAGGGACTATCGTATGTGAGGGTATGAACTTGACTGAGAACTCCGCGGATGAGAGTCGCATTGTTCAGTTGGAAATGAAGGAACTGCTTGTCGTGAGTTATCGACGCAATAAAGTCGTCTGGTTGAAACTACAAGAAAGACCCTGTTAGCAGTTGATGCCCCGCTAGTGGACAAGTAAACGTACGTCTTCCAAGATGCTCTTTGCAAGTTCGTCAGGCTTTCCGGGAAGACGGAATCGGGGAAGGGCCACGGTGAAGTCGACACCTTTTTTCCCATAATCAACGCCCGAATAGGCCTGCTCTATCGTGAGTGGGGGTAACCGATCGGATATGCGTTTCGCGATGGCAGTCCGGAAGGCATCTAATATGCAAGAAGAGGGGTCCGTTCCGGGGACATGCGGCAGAGAGGGGAGGGACGAAGCCATGGTGGTAAGAGACCGCCGGATGGGTCGAGCGCCCTTTCTTGAGGTGAGGAGGGATCTGATTAGACACGCCAGGACTTCGAGGCTGGAAGATACAAAAAATAATGAGAGTAAATAAATAATTACGTTCACTGTTCGAATGTCATGTCGCGCTCGTCCTCAAAGTCCCAGACGCGGCCCAACGTGCCCCCGCCTTCCGCCCACATTCGAATTGCGAATGATTCTGTGATAGAGCGTGACCGCGAAGGTCCGGTCCCATCCAGCCTCAGTCTACTCTCCGCTCGCAGACCCTCCTGGGCCCCACCACTTCACGATCTTCCGCAGGACAGTATCCCTCCTGTCATTGGGTCATACCGCGATGTTCCAGCACTCCATTTCACCGCCTCTGCGAACCAACGATCTCAGCCTTCCACATCCCCGGATGACGGTGGTAACTTCAGAAGGAGTTTACAGATCGACATGAAAGACCTTGTGGGAGATGCTGTAGGCAACGTCAGTCTCCTGGAATGTCGGTAACGTACTTCTGACTCGGTGAGCTAGATGAGTATCAGTCCCACAAGCCGTGATATCGTCCTCGCAGCGTGAGTATGTCGCCCTCCTTCCTGTCGACTGCCGTCCTAACCACGGAAACCCTTAGCCGACGTGGGCTATTCATCATCGACCTCGAAGCACCTCTGGAAGTCCCGAGATTTCTGCCTCAGGGTGGTACCTGGGACGTAGCGGACGTTCAATGGAACCCTCACCGAGCCAAGGCAGAGTACATCGTCTCCACTTCCTCAGAAAAGCTGTATGTTCCAGCTGTCTACGTCTCCCTTTGCTTATCTAGATCCTAGTCTCATATGGAACCTGATGATGGCAGGAAAGAGCTCTATTGAGTACATCCTACATTCCCATTACCGTGCAATAACGGATATCAACTGGCATACATCTAAGCCGGACATAGTATCTAGTGTTGGGATTGACGCGTGGTTGTGGAGTTGGGACCTCCGAGAACCGCGCAAGCCCGTCATGGGTGAGTTACCGTCGCCACGAGCTACCCGCTTGCTGACATTACTCAGGATTTTGTGCATTCAATTGTAAGCGTGTCGACATCTAATTGTTCATGTTTATCAACCTTCTTTCAGCCGGAGGCACGCAGGTCAAGTGGAATCGCCAGGATCCAAACGTACTTGCCTCTTCTCACATGGGTGAAGTCCTTATTTGGGATTGTCGAGTGAGTCTAATGGTGCGACTAGTCTGCACTATCACTGCTCCTAACATTGGGTGCAAAGAAAGGCTCCCTCCCTACGGCTCGCATCCGTGCTCATAATGCCAAGATATACGGTATCGACTGGGCACACACTCGAGTGCATGATATCGTCACATGTTCCCTTGACAAGACGATCAAGGTGTGGAACGTACAGGACGCATCCGCCCCTGACATTCTTCAAACCAAATGCCTCCCTCGAAAGGGCTCGAAACAATCACCTGAGCCTGTAACGGTGATTACAACGCGCTATCCCGTATGGAGGGCACGGGATTTACCATTTGGAAGAGGTATACTGAGTTTACCCCAAAGAGGCGAAACAGCCCTCGAAATGTGGGTCACTGGTAATGACATGGTACCGGTGGAGGTGTTAGAGGGTCACACAGACGTCGTCAAAGAATTTGTCTGGAGAAAGGGAGGCTTGGGTGCGTTGCTCTCGGCCACTGGTAGTTTTCTAAAGCTTGCGACCATGATTGTCCGCTTTTCACAGAAGGGGCGGAATATCAGCTAATAACATGGTCCAAAGATCGAACTCTGAGGTTTTGGCCGATAGACTCGGAGACTATGGAGGCAAGCATATCCGCAGCATCTTGTAATTACGAGCGCTTACTGTACTTCGAATCAGAAAACCGGATACACCACCGGATCATACAAAATACCCGTTCAATCGCGCATACTTTCCGATTTGGGAAGATCACATGGGTCCTTTCGACATGCCCCGGAGGGGTCAGACTCAGTCCCAGCTATATCTGCTCCGGTTGGTTCGCGAAGCATACTAGCAGAGGTGCGCGCAGGACCAACCCCTACCACCGGGGTGAAGAAACCCGCAAACCCCGTGCTGCAACCTCATCACGGAAGTGCCGCAAGAGGGAAGGGAATATTGTTGTTCGATCCAGGACCATCCACAGCTCAGCATCAAACGCACGTCCGTTACCCGCAAATCATGAACGACAATCTTCAAATGCGCATGCGAGACGACCAAGGAGAGAGCCAGTGCAAAACCCCCCAAGCAGACAAGCACGCCGTACCAGTCCCAGGTACAACAATGACGATGTCACGAGGTCATGCGGGCGGCGGCAGGGGTACTCGAGTGGGCATGGATGCATTCACGTGGTTAGCGAGTGTCCGGGTTGGGGGAAAGAGGGACGAGAGTTCTGGAAGGGACAGTGGGGTAAGCAGTGGATCAAGATCGAGGGCTTCCCTTGGGGGTGATGGTGAGACTACAGTGGATCAAGGACAGAAGAGGAAGAGAAGTGAGAGTCAGCTCAGGGAAGGCAAAGAGGTCGAAAATGCTCAGAGTCTACCTGACGAGTAATAACTTTATCTAGCTGTGGCGAGCGAGCACTGACAATGTGCGCTAGAATCACAACAGTGCTCACAAAGCTTTCCACTTCCAAGATCCGGCTTGAGAAAGTGTGTTTGTTCTCGTTTCTTCTGTCACCGTGCTCATTCCCGTCAGCACGATCTCACCAAAAAACGCACTTGTACGTTGGGTCTCCATGGTCCCTGGGGTGAATCTTCATCCGTCTTCATCCGTATTTCCTTCCGATTCCCGAAGACATATCCCCATGCTCCCCATCCTGAAGGTACACCCGAAATTGATCTTGAACGCAGCCCGTTGATATCAATGCAAAACCGCGCATTCATGCTTCGGCGCCTCAAAACTATTAGAGAGCGCCGCAGACCGTGTCTCGAGGCATGCCTCCGATTCTTGTTGTTTGGTGATGAAAATGAACAGGTGGGCATTCCGGTAGACATGAGGTCGGAGTCATCTTCGGAGGAAGACGAGGGGCAAGCTACAAGAAAGTCTAGGGATTTCACTGTCTCGCTGTTAAGGAACAGTAAGAATCTGGCGGAGCCGAGGACCTCGCAAGGTGTCTTTGGTCCCAACGGTAGGACATTTTGCTTTCCCGTCTGTATTGTCTTATTCACGGGACCCTTCTTGGAAAGGCGAATTGATCTGTTTCTTCAGAGCGCCGCCTCGGATCGTTCGGCCCCAACAAATCAGTGGAGGGAGTGAACTTTCGAGCTCTCCAGCCAATGCCTCGCGTTCACCGCACTCCTCGCGATTATTTCAATCCCCTGCATTGCTATCTGATGCCGTCCGCCGTCTAGGACTAGCAGCTACAGATCAACGCACAGAGGTAGACTTTCGACGACCGGGGGACAGTGAACATACGTTACGCATCATGACCAACCTTCTCACTTTTTCCCAGCTGAAACTACAGCGCGACTACGCCTTGGAGACAATGGACGATCCAGTCAATGATCAGGGCAGCAACGTTTCCATGGTTCCTATACGACGAAGTACTGTTTTTATCAAGGTATCGCCTGACATTTCACTTGCGCGGCGAAAGATTGCCACGGCGTATATCTTCCAGGCAAGTACACTGGAAGATTTATGTCTGTTCAATGCAAACGTTGCCAGGGAATATGGACAATTTGCACACGAGAGAGTGTTCAGGACACTCCAGAGCCTGTTCCCTGCTCGCGCACCGACACAGGATATCTTCGGAGTGACTGCCAGCTGGGTTATCAATCGATTGTCTGTTCTTTTTAAGTTTCTAAAGGAACGTGACTCATTGTGTCGCATAGGCATAGGGAATTTTGTACGGCTCATGACGTGCAAATACTTGCTATGATGGCCGTGGTTCTTCTGAAAGCCTACGTGTCCTCTGCGGAGCACCGTAAGTACACTCTTCCAGCTATGATCTGATGTTTGACCCTTAGCTGCAGCTGCTGCCCATTCGCCACCCACTAAAGAACCCTCTCCTACTGTCTCGAAAAATGAGTCCGATTACTTCAGCCTAGCGAGATCCAAGGATCCCCGAGCGGCCATACTGTCTCCTGCGTGGCCACGACTCCCCTCCACATCCCCAACGACAGCCAACTATGTCATCGCCTCCTCTCTTTCTGCATCTAATTCCTCCCGAGGGTCATGGTCAAGCCTGTTTAACACGGGAAGCGTCCGTCAGTTCATGTCTGGCGTTCACGAATCCATCTCGACGCCAGTCGAACTTCCTGGAAAAGCCACCGTTCCTATTCCTCAGCATGAAACTATGCTTCGTTTGCCGAACCCAGATTCGCCGCGGCACCTGCGTAGAAGAGAACAGAGCTCGACTGCATCGCCTGTGTCCAAATCTTGGTCCGAATCGCAGATGGCTTCAACACTGCATCGGCAGGCCCCTTTCCCATCGGGGAGCTATGGGAGACGCCCAGCTGCCCGCGCGAAGCAGGCTATACAGGAAAAGAAGCTACTTATCGTCGAGGAGGAACTTCGGCATCACGCCCAAAGGTACTACTACTTCATCCACCATACTGCTGTCTCGTTCACAAAACGTTGCACTAGGACGAAGTTGGACCCCGAACTGCTCTCACAGTTGGCGTGCCACATCCTGTCTTACGCAGACTTGCTGTTCAGCTGGCAATTATTGAATAAACGGCTCGAACTGCTGGGTGCCGTCAAGACATCGGCGTTCATCAAGACTCCACCTCAGAGTCTAGATATGAAATTCGGTGCTCGTCATTCTTCGGGCATCTGGGCAATGCTAACATCCACGCAGATATTCAGCCCGCATGTGGTGAGTGTGGTCATGGCCGGTCGTCCGACGACGATGCTTGTTCTGTATGCGGTAACCACCAGACGAATCCGCGTTGCTCAGTGTGCAGACTACCAGTAAAAGGCGAGTCCTCCCTTCGTGGCCCTTGTAGTGGTTCCCTGACAGGTGCCTCTAGGTCTCGCACGGAGCTGCGGACAATGTTCGCATGTAACCCACATCAAGTGTTGGCGCAATCAACAGTCCGATACCTGCGGGACTGGTTGCGGATGTCGGTGCAGCGGCTTCAGTCCATGTGCGAAGAGCACTTCGTTCCTTCACTCACCCGCGTCTATTCCTGTGCCCTTGGTGTAGTAGGTCCCAGCACGGACGACGATAATCGAGTAACTTTGTGGATACCGTCTGAGGCGCGGAGCGCTCGAAGCAAATCGACGTGTAAGAGGGAAGGCAGTAGAAGTAGTTATGAGTCAGCGAATGTCGCTGCCATACCACTCGTAGGCTCGCGGTGGAGTAGACCCAAAGGCAATGTTATCCTAGTCAATGCCAACTATTATATTATGCGGATAGGATGGGTATGACTTGGATATGCCAGCGATCTACTGCTCACTTCCGCTATACTCTCACCAGAATGAGCATATACACGACTTGTACGACTGCTTCGAAGAAGAGGAACGTGATGCGTCTTTTACGCTGGGCATGAGATACTGTAGCAGGAGTGGCAGTGCTCGATAGGTCAGGTAGCACGACTGAGCGAAGGGAGCGGAGCTGTCAACCAAAAGTCAGGTCATTGAAAGCGAGACTGGGACAGAGACTTGCCAGGAAGAAGGCATTGGCAGCAAATGCATAAAGGAAGACGACGGAATATATCGTCATGCCCGGATTTATTAGCCCCGTGAGTAGCGTCAAAATAACCCTGGTGGAGGTGAGAGGTAGTCAACGTGCAAAGTAGGTAGCGGCCTACCCAACAAACTTGTAGCCCCCGTACGCGATAAGATCTATGACTTGCCCCGGACCCTGCACATTGAGCAAGTAGCATCCACCCTTGACGAAGAGGAAGTCGAGTAAGACGACGACCATGGCACGCGATGCGGACGCGCCGAGAATCTGTGGGTGAAAGCGTTCCTGGAGACCAGTCTGGAGGGCTGCTACGAGAATGTAGGTGACAAGGGCCATGACTACGGAAATGAATGAGAAGCGCGACGCGCGGGTAGAAAGGGGACACACGCGGAATGTACAAGTCCGGGCAGTTTATGTCGTCTCTTGGGGGTTGCCATTCGGTCTGGCCGGTCTCCAGACGGCGCATTTTTCGTGACCAAGGCTTATGCCTCCAAGGGAATACGACAAGCTGCAGTTTTTTGATGACATATGAATTGGAGACGTTGAAGTGGTGTTTGAGGAGGGACAGAGGGATTAATCCGCCGAACTTTGTGGACCTCAGCGCATTGTCGGGGATAGAAAGGATTTACTGACGTTCTTCTGCACGTATTCCTGACCGGCGGCGACAGCGCTCTGACCGAGCTGCATGCCGAACTGAGCGGTGGTGTCGTCCATGCCCCATGCTGCGAAATCGGGGACGTGGTGCGGCGCGGGTTGCTGGTATCGTTGGTAGCCCTGGGGGGACGCGGGGCCGGGGGTGGATGGTGGCTCAGGGATGTAGGCGGGGTGTGTCGGGACCGGGTGCTGCAGGGGCGGGGGGGAGCGGGAATAGTAGTTGGCCATCGTTGTCGACGACGAGCTCGACGTGGACTCACCCGCACGCGACACCTTGCAAGTGGGCCAAATACGGCCAAACAGCGCTTAGGACGGGCAGGATAAAAAAGACAAGTCTTTGTTCGCGTCTCCTTCAACTTGTTCGTTCATCCACTCCTTCTCCTCCCCGACGTCGTCTTGTGCGCGTCGCCATGTCCTTCTCTCCGGTGCGCGTCACTAACACGCCTGCCATCAAAAATGCACCTGCCGTCGGTCTCGCCGAGGGCAATGGTTACTTCTCCAATGTGCATCTCGCTGCTCTCGTTCTCGGCGTCCCCTTCATCTTGAAGCGTATCACTCCCTTTGTCAACCGTGGCGGACTCAGGACCTACATTTTCCTTGTGGTTCTCCTCGGCATCCCCATTACCGTCGCGTACTGGACACTCGCGTCCATGTACGGCAAACGCAAGAACCAAAAGGTTATCCTTCCGTCAAAGGAAATTGAGGAGTACATCACTATCAAGGATCCTGAGCTCAAGGCTCTCTACCACGGTAAAGAAAAAATTCCCATGCAGGTGTTCCACGACGCATATTTCGAAGGCAAGATTGAGTTCAACGGTGCGTCTGTAGAGTGTCTCGTGACCATTCGCTCATCCTTCGCAGGTGACGTGCTTGATATCATGGAACAACGACACGATTGGGCCAAGATGGTCTTCACGCCAGAGCTCTTCAAATATGTCTTCATGAATCTCTTACCCGAAGTCATCGTCCATTCCCAGAGCCAGGATGAAGAGCAGGTTCGTGATCACTACGACAGAGGTGACGACTTCTATGGATGGTATATTCCTCCGTAATCTCGTTGTTTGATTGATTTATTCCAATTAGGTTCCTTGGTCCACGTATGATCTACACCTCGGGTGTCATCACTAACCTTGAGGAATCCGAGACTCTTGAGCAACTTCAGGATAACAAGCTCGCCCTCGTCTGTTCCAAACTCAACCTTCAGCCCGAAGACCGTCTGCTCGATGTTGGTTGTGGATGGGGCACTTTGGCTGCGTTCGCTGCGAAAAACTATGGGTGCGATGTCACTGGTATTACTCTCGGGAAGAACCAGACCAAGTTCGGTAACGAGCGCATCAAGCAGAATGGTGTTACCCCTGACAAAGCGAGAATCTTGTGCATGGATTACCGTGAAATCCCTGGCGGGTCCGGTCACTTTACTAAGATCGTCAGCTTGGAGATGGCCGAACACGTAGGGATCAGGCGTTACGGCGCCTTCATGAGGCAGATGTACGACCTATTGGATGATGATGGTACCTTCGTCCTTCAGGTGGCTGGCATTCGCCCGTCATGGCAGTATGAGGATCTTATCTGGTGCGTTGTTCCGAGCCACCCTGGATAAAGCGGACCTCTCAGCCTGTTCAACAGGGGTCTGTTCATGAACAAGTACATCTTCCCTGGTGCAGATGCCTCGTGTTCTCTTGGCTGGGTTGTTAATCAGGTCGAGGCTGCTGGCTTTGAGGTTAAGAATATTGATGTTCTTGGTGTCCACTATTCTGCTACCATCTGGAGGTGGTACCTTAACTGGGTGAGCAACAAGGACAAAGTCACCGAGAAGTATGGCGAACGGTTAGTAGCTCTCTTCTCCTGATGTACCGAGGGTCGCTGACTCATTCATTGACAGGTGGTATCGTATCTGGGTATTCTTCCTCGCTTACTCTACTATTATCTCGCGCCAAGGCTCCGCCTCGGTCTTCCAGTTGACCTTGCATAAAAACCTTAACGCATACCATCGTGTCCTCGGTGTGCCTTCGCATGCTTCGATACATAACAAGCAACGTGATGGCAGAGAATGGGTTTCCATTGAGTAGATTCACTCACCACATGCGCGCTGGACTGGGGTTGGGGAGATATGTGATAGGTGCTACACGCAGCAGATGAAATACTTTGGATCGCCACCTATATACCACCGTCTGCTTAATCTTAATTATCCAGTACTACAGATTATGTGGTGTGTTGTGACCGGGAATGAAGTTGAATGAATCTTGAGCCCTCTCGTCTCATGTGTAGGAAGGTGTGCCCAGACTTGCTGTGGGTGGCCATGCAACACACGGCAAAGATGTGGGACTCAAAATTGTGCCTAGGATTGCATCACCACACCAGCGGTCTCACCGTTCCTCGGTCAAATTTGCATCAACCATTACTTACTTAAGATTCCACAAGCATAAACCATGGATAGCATAGCGTCGTAAAGGAAGCCAAGTGTGCATCACCATCTACGAAGGAAACGCCCCTGGAATGACCGGTCGACGACGCTCCGGATGGTGGTAATACGTTCCGTGTCGCCGCTTCGGCGACGCAGGTGCGGACGAGGATGAGTCGTGGCCCAGATCATCCTGCGAAGCGGTGCTCGCCACTTCGCCCGACCGCGGCGTCGCGTTCCCATACTCGTCTGATGAGGAGTCACCATCGTCGTCCATGAGCCAATCGTCCCCCTCGGGAAGCATGATCACACCCGACGCAGGGTCGTAGCTCAGACGGTGATGGTGATAACCGTTGTGCACGTGTGAGGGACCCGCATCGGCCTCCACCCATGGATTCGGCGCGTGCGCGTCGGTGACAAGGGGGTGCACCTCGTGGGGAGAAGTCGCTTCGCTGTTCTCACCGTTGGTGGTCTGCGAACGCCGTGTGACCTTCTTGCGCAACATGCTATAGCGGTTGCGCAGACTGAGCACGATCCCGTTGGTCGAATTAAGTGAAATCCTCATCAGACCGGGGCGATGGCCGTTCACGAGTGTCTGTCCTTTCTTCAGCGGGAGCCAGGGCTCGGGAAGGACACCAGTAAACGCAGGATGTCCATAACGTCGTTTGCCAGTGCTGAAATCTCGATTCAACATAGCTCGCGACCGGGAGCAACAATGACTTACTTCAGAACACCATTATACCAGTTTGCCATTGGCGGCTGTGACTACAACCCAAAGTTAGAAGATGATACAACGTCAAAAAAGGGGGTCTTACATAGTCTGTTCGTTCATCCTCAGGAGCAACATACAATGTTTCATCGTTTTGCGCGTATCTCCTGCGGCTCAGGTTACTGAAAGGAGACGTAAGTCAGCGGCTAAGAAAACCAAATACTCTAGTCTCACCTCTGCGACCAAGTCACTGGATGACCTTCCCTCAACCTCACGACATCTGCAGCCTCTTCTCCCCTCTCGACCTCGTACACGGAACTGAGACATACCGCATTGCTTAGTGGTTTGAAAGTCTTGTGGATGAACCAGGACCAAGCAGCCGTCGCCAGAACCAGGGGTCCAAGAAGAGAGGACATGATGTAGCACTCTTGTAAGGTGAGGATGCCGATCATGAATATTTGAAAAACTAAGATTCCCCAGATCAGCCGTACAAAAGTCAGCGGCCAGGCTTGACCTCGTGATTCATACGGCTTGTAGAACACTGTAAAAAGACGTCGTCGAATGAGGTTCACCGAAGCCGCACAAGTCGACTTACCAAATAAAAGCTTATACTTGTAGACGAGATATGCAACTCCAAAGTATATAGCACCGAAAATGACAATGAGTGGTTGCACTACACTGTATAGGATCGTGATAACGAAGATAAGGATTGCTTGGGGGTATACGATCCCGTAGTTTATCATTGGAGGAGCATTCAGCTCGGCGAAATCTACTGGGTATTAGAGCAATAGAACAGAGGAGCAAGAACCATACATGCCCCGCGGAGTTCGGGTCCAAAAAATCCGGAAGACCATGCGAGGAATCAGCACCCCGAGGTTAAGCAATTGTAAAGGCATGATGCCAAACCCTGGTTCTACCCGTCAGTTATTTGTATGGCGACAAGATTCATAGCAACCTTGAAGGATGACATAAGACAGGAAGAAGTGTCTGAAAGCAAGATTACATCAATGCGGAGATCACTTTAGCAGCTTGCGACTCACTTGGCTCGTCCTTGCTGCAAGGCTACTGCCAGCTTCTCGGGAATCTTGGCAGGTGAGTTCGCCAAGTCTCTCACGAGTTGCCAATACGTGCTAGCCAAGAGAAAAATGAACACCACGTTGATCAGTAAGAAGAGGAAGTATCTTCATTTGACGTGAGTCCAGTCAAACCACCTATATAGCCGATGACACTCACTTTTTCATCATTGAATATTCGATTAGACTGCGAGCTTTGAAGCCTTGAGCGTACGTCAAGCCTAAGATAGACGGAGTTAATCCATCACTAGATGCTCTTTTCTTTTAACCTTACCTTCCAGAATGAATGGTAACAGGGCATTGAGCGTGATCATCGCAATGGAAGGAAGCGAGTTTTGTACGATAGCTCGAATTTTGGCATTGCTATCAATTATGTTTCCCAGCCAAGGCATCACTTTCTTGATTTCCTCGTAGCTGAGCAAGCTGGCGAGAGCAGTAATAGGGAATATCCAGAAGAACATCAACAGTCCGACAGCTCCGAGTACCAGGAGCTCCCGACAGAGCAGTGAGCCTCGAGCGTGTTCAATATTCGACCAAACGATGTCCCGCGGCTCCGGAGCCGGATGAGTCTTTATTTCCCAGGGATCGGGCGAATGCGCCGTTTGCACTGCGATTTGCTAGGAGGAAGATGACCACAACAGGTACGACAACAGTCGATAAACTTACTGCACTGGACATTTTCTCGAACGTCACAAAAGCAACATGGGTTGACTTGGTTTTCCCGATTCGCCGCCATCTCTTTACCTTCTCGTCCGCTTCCTTGAATTTGGTCTCAAGATACTCCAGGGCGTCGACTCTAGAGGAAAACCATCTAGGACGAAGCGTAGGGCGCCTGCGATGCGGAACCACGAATCTGAGGGGCTGACTCTCCAACACGGACGGTTCAGCGTCACTCGACTGCGGAATCGCATTCTCTGAAGGATCGTAGGATTCCACGACGCTCGGATTGCCCACGTACTTCGTCCACTCTTTCTCCAATTTCAACAATGCCTTCGTACGCTGATCCAAGAGAACTTGCAGGGTCCCGACCTCTCTGCACACAGAAACGCTCTCCACACTCAATCCAATGTTTTCGAAGTATTCTGCGAGTGCACGTTCTGAACGTAAATGGAGTGGTACCGAGGTAAGCATCACAGTGCGCCCAGGAATGGAATGCACCAGCTCCAGGGAGAACAATTGGCGCGAGCGGATGTAACGCTGGTAATTTTTGTAAAGGAAGCGGAGGGCGAGGCCGGTAAAAAGATAGGTGAACAGGAAGTGTACTGTGAGGTAGGAGTTAGCGTCGCTAATGAGATCAAGCCAGTCGCGGTCGAAAGGGCTAGGATTCTTGTCTGCAAACGTCACGGCCCACTGTGGCCAATCACTCTCGTCGTCGTCTGGACCTCCACCAAATCCGATGTTGTGCTGACAACAATGAGGAGATATGCGGTCGGGCAATGCGCCACTACATACCTTCCAGTTGATAGGCATTAAGACCGCGATAGCACAAATTGAGCATACGGAGAATAAATAAAAAGACATCTTGAAGAACCCCAGCAACTACGGAAGAGAGATCAGGAGTTGCCCGATTGCCAGCAAGGAGACGGGTTTACCACCGCAGCATCCAACCCAACTATTTGCAGGATCGTGTATTCGGATGCTCTCAATGTTGGCATGATCCAACCAAAAAACGCGGAGTGCGCGTGGGCTTCATGAGGAGAAAACCCTGCAAATGATGGTGAGCTTGGAGATGGGGCGAGTGTTGCGCGAGTACCTTTGAGCTTGGTGCGGGGTGCGAAAAGCAGCGGCCATCTGGGTCTGCAGTAAGAGAATAGCAGGAACGAGACGAATCCAATAGATGATGCAAGTAATAACTGTGTCGTGAACCAAGGACCTTCGAACTTATCTTTGGAGGGCGTGAGCATGCCGAGACAAAGATGTCGAGGAACTCACAAGTTGGAGGTGAACCAGGAGGAAGTTCTGGGTCCACATCGTCCACTGCACGAGCCAGGAATTCCCAAAGCCCAGCCATGATCGTCACGGTCACAAAGGCGGATGTTGGTGGTAGTAGTGGTGCACAAACCACATGCCCACTTTCCAAAACGGGCGTGTTTGGCAAAGCCTTCCGTTTCTAACAATCCGAATACAGTTCGGGTCGACCACTATTCACCGCTGGCGAAACTCTGCTCCGGAAGAGGGTCCGGTGCGTGCGACTGCGCGTGTATTTGTATACTACTACTCTGGTACATATCCACTGAATTTCGGAGTTGGCTTGTCGCCACCGTAACACATCCGAGTTTATTTTTTGTGTGCCTCGTGCCAAGGTTGTCGGCCGAAGTGGTGCCTGACGTACGTCGCCACGAGCTATGGACAACGGAACTACAAAAAGAGCTGCGTTACGTTTCATGCTGCCTCGTATGACTTGAAACTCGACCTTTTCCTTCCTACCATGACCCTTGTCGCGAAGAAATGCATTTCTCAAAGACTTACGCTCAGCTGCTTGTTACCCTACCACCTGAACTCAGAAATAATGCCTTTGAATACCGCAAGGTGCGTATTTTGGCCAGCTTGACTGGCGACTCCAACTTATCAAACCGTTCTGCATCATCCGTTCTTAGCTCAAGCAACTGATCAACCAGACCGCGTCCGAGCTCAACTCACTGGGGCTTGGTCCTTCTGTCCTTCATCCTTCGTTGCACGAGCACGAAGATCCTGGACATTATGGTCCTCCTAATTTTCATGAACCGAATGATTCTGAGTCCGACGAGACCTTCACCGTGGACTCTGAAAGCGTGTCGGATACACCTAACAAGCACACCATCGTTTATGAGATTGTCCTGAATTCATCGGTGCCTGAACCTCGGCTTCGACTGTCGTCCGGGTACCCTTCTGACGTCATTACACACCATGACACCGTACCTTCGACAGCACAATCTCTCTATCATATCGACTTTCCCATTCCAGAGCAATCATTTGGCCGTGTCGCACGAGCATTATTTCGTCCTCCCATCATGATTGGAGATGAAATACGCTTATTGGACGACCCCATGGACTCGTACGGTTTTACCATGCTGTAGTCTCACCCATATCTGACCACCGTCGTCCAGCGACCATCTTTCAGATCTGATCATCCCACTGCCCTCTGAGATGGCATTTTTTCAACTCCTGACATCTACCTTGTCTTCCCTTTCTGGCCACTTGGATACCTTACAAGACAGCTTCAACTCAACCCTCACTTCACTCGCTACATCGATTTCGTTGACAGCTCTTCCGACGTCATCCTCTGCCCCCCGCTCTTTCTCGGCTTACTCACCTACCGCCGATAACTCTATGTCCCTGCGTCCCTGTCCTGGAGGCAAATCAGATTTGTACACCTGGCGCGAGATCTTCCGCGTCTATGCCGAAGTGGAGGTATTCGAAGGCGTCAAAGAGTCCACCCGAGGCGAACGAAGCACAGAAGAAGTGGAAAAGCGGCTCAAGCTGTTCGAAGGACGCGTCCAGGACAAGAAAGCATCTCTGATCCTCCCTGGAAGCAGGGAAGCCTTTGACGTATTCTTTAACTTGAACTTTTTCATTCTTGGCGTCAAAAAGGTGACCACTTTTCCCCGCCTTTTGTCTTGTTTCGCCGCATCGACTCATACCTTCACGTATAGTTCCAACTCGCCAATTCGGAGGCGACTCGAAAGATCCTCAAGAAGCATGCCAAACGTACGACGCTCCCGATCCCATGCTCCCTTCTGGAACGGAACGCCCCTGAGGCTTCGTCAACTCAGGTCACCCGTCTTTCGAAATCTCTCCCGAGGCTTCTCGTGCAAGCTATGGGTGAAGTCCTTCAGCCTATCGTGCCACACATTGACGATTATATGTGCCTCATCTGTACCTCCATTGCTTTCAAGCCGGTCAGGCTCTGCTGCGGCCATTTTTTCTGCGTAAGGTAGCTACCTTTTCGCCTGTCATTGTGCTCTTGTCACCTCATCTCACTCACCCTCCTATCCTATCTAGATGTCTCGTCAAAATGCAGAAACGTTACATGCCACATTGTCCCATGTGTCGCGCACCGACGGTCTTGCAGGCAAACCCATGTAAGTACGGCTCGAATATCATGTTCACCGTCGCTTAAGCATTGCATAGCCAACATTGACTATGGACTACTCAACTTCATGGCTGACTGGTTCCCGATCGAATCTCTGGAGAAACTACATGCCAACGAACTGGAGGTAACTCAGGAGCAACTTGAGGCCTTAGGTATCGACGACGTTCGCACTTGTCGGATCATGTAGCGGAGGTGCGGACTTCCCACGCAAGCCAATGCAATGTCTGCTGTATCGACCCGGGAGATGAGTTCGCGTCCCACGATGCGAACAGCTCGTATGCATTTACTTAAACTTATCGGATAACAAGTATTTTCACAGAGAAAGACACTAAGTAATGCCTTACCATACATACTTGATAAAAATAACCTGAATAGCAAGCATCTTGTGCGATCGAGCAGGTGTTCTGACTTGGAGACCCCGATGGTAAATTTTCGATGCTCTGATTAATATTGTGGAAAGCGGGGGAGAGCACTTGAACCTATTGCCACGTAAATCTGTATTATTGCCGCATTGCGCACGATGGGATACTAGACTATGCCCAGTGCATACATATATAAGCTACCATGCACTCCACAGATACCTCTCGGGAGGAGCGGTAAAGTATCTGTTACTATGGAGTATAGGGTATCCGAGAGGCAATTAAGGCTTAAATCGGGGTTTTGGCAACGCTGAAAGGTATTCATTACTAGGGAGTATGATGCAGCGTTATACCTGCCAGTATGTGTTATTAAGAGGGACTCGTCGACTGTAGTAATCCGGCACACTGACGTGCCTTTTCCACCGTCTTTTTCCTCAGTTATTTTTCACATCGTGCCTGGAGAGAAATAAACTTTAGGGCCCATATTCTCAGATCAGAACCCAAAGTTGTTCTGATCATACGAGGGAGCAGCCATTCACTCTCGCCCATTCCAGAAAGGTTCCCGTGACGTTACTAGGTAGTGTGCACTAGTAACACTGCCGATCATCGGCGATTACGAGAGGAAGGAAGAAAGGGTACAGCCTTCCCAAGGTACTTTCTCACATCTATCGACCCCTCAAAATTGCCAAGTGCTACTTAGTAGGCGCTCTCTCAGAAGACGGGCTGGTCACCAGGACTAGTCATCAACTCAATTATAGATCCAGGGCCGCAGCGGCAACAGCCTTGGTGCCAAGTTGGTCGTCGGTTATCATACCATCGCCCACAATATACAATCATAGTTGACCATCATTTACCCCGAGCAGCGGTGCTCCACCCGCAACGACGCACGCTATAACTGACTGACCGATGCGCAGCGGTTTTGGAACTTGAGCTCGAAGCTCAAGTGCTGGAATAGTCGGTAGCAACCAGGATATGACATTGCCAGAATGCGCGACAGATAGCAAGCACCGCCGGTTTGGCCCCTTGGCACAGGCAGACACGCATCAGACTGACCCTCAGGGAGAAGGGGCCACAAAACGCGGCCCGGCATTTTCTTTTTTTTTTTGATCACAGCTATAATCTTACAGCAATCTCACTGAGCATAATGTCTCATCCATGCAACAATCTTCCGTGCTTATAAATGAATGAACGGCTTGTTCCATTCACCTCAAACATAACCAGCAGCTTTGTTGCTCTCGTCTACCAACTCCTTGGCTATCCTTGCAACATCGGCTGCGCCCTGAGTCATTGTATACATCAAGCGCGGTTCGCGAGGTAGCTACCGTCGACACTTACGGGCTGATCGGAGTGAACGCAGACCGATACCTCGCGGATATTCTGACCGATTGGCAAGAGTTTGCCACTCACGGTCGTTATCGCACACAATTCGAGCAGGTTCTTAACCTATGGAGGTGGCGTTCAAGGGGAGAAGATCGGCTTCAGTTATCAACGGCTCCGTAGGGAGACCTACCCGTTGTTCGAGGCTTACAGGGTCGTATTTCCTATCGTCGGCGTCCAAACACCTAGTTCATGAAATGAGTCAGCGCGGAATGAGACCAACATTCTTCGTGGTGTACTTGGTGAGTATCAATTCTCCTTCGTCGTCATATTCGAGATCGGCAAACCACTCTATTCCATTTCGAGTCAGTAATATGCAGGACGATGTGGAGGAATTGGATCAGGTAAGGAAGACCCGAAAAGAGATCGGAAAGTGTATTACCCGCAATGAAATGCACACCCAATTCCTCGCATGCCTTCTGGTGCGCGGTACCTGCAAGGCCCACGAAGGTGATGCCTACATCGGGGCGGGCCGCACGGTCGTTGAAAAACTTGGCCACGCCAACTAAGGCACGGGCAAGCTCGATGTTACGTACGGTCTGTCCGTATAGAGCACCGTGTGGCTTGATCTAGAAAGAATGTAGAGATCACGAGGTCAGTGAGCTTTCCCAGAATGGATATACAAACGTGGTGAAGGGGAAGCCCGTGACGCTTAAGGAAGCCGTCCAAAGCGCCGACTTGGTAGATACAGCAAGACGTGAGATCAGCCTGGAGCAGGAGATTAACAACCCAGTTAATCGCAGAATAGTGTGCCTTACCGGGTCCAGAATCATCTCGCGCCGTCCAAAGCCTTGCAGGTCTGGGAGGGAGGGGTGTGCACCGACAAAGACGTTGTTAGCCTTGGCGAGGGTCACCGTCTTGTCCATAATCGTGAAGTCGCTGGAATTGATTGAGACTCGGGATTGCGGTGATCTATGGTTAGTTCTCAGGCTCACGATGCGTGGAACCCGCAGGCGACGTTGCCCAAGTGGATGGTCTTCGCGAGGTTCTCGTCGTCACCCTGGCCATAAGTCAATTAGATTAAACGGCCCAATGACGCAAGTGTCCCCGGCGCTACTCAACCATTGTGTACAGAGAGAAACCCTTGGAGTGTATGCGAATTAGTCAAAGACCACCTAATGATATATCGGCGTCACCTCTCCTATGCCAGTATTGACCGTGGCGCGCAGTGGCTTGGACGAGTCCGACATGATTGGTACGAAGCTGACCTGAGAGCAACATCAAGACAAAATATCAGGTACTTATAATCCGTGACACAGAAGGGTCCGTGGCAAAACCCGGACAAGGATGGCCGAGCCACGTATTAGCAGTAGTTTCGAACCAGACATTTGGGTCGTACCCTCGGCGGAAACCAAAATTCTCAGCGGTCCCTGAGTGTTCCACCAATCAACGTTCGTGGTGTCCATCTGTGAATCCCACGACAATCACCTATCTCGAGATGTCATTACCCTGTACAGTCTAAAAATCCCTCGTCTTGGAGCATATGACACCTGGTAACAACATCCCTATTTAGGCGGTTAACCTAAGATTCATAGCCATAGCCAAACTGGCCGGTCAAATAAGCGTGCAATAGCTCCGCACAGCGGGGTAGCGGCTATTATCGCAGGCTCAGAAGGTTCAATGACCTGGGCCATGCGCCATCGCAGTGGTACGGAGTGGATGTACTTACTCTGCTTATCGACAAACTTTATCTCTCTCATATCAGGTGATGAAGACAGGGGCATTCCTTTCCCGTGTCAAACGTTTTCTTCGCCAGAACAAGTACAAGGGATTAATATTTCCCTGTCGACATGTGTGGAGATACTTGTGTGGAAAGAATATTCCACAGCCTGAGACTTCTCAGAGAGGATGCACGGGCTCGCATGTAAGGCGATTGACAGGGGGCAATCAGGGGTCGTGTCAGGAATTGGGGGATATCGTAGCGCTGCCTTACGACAACTTGAAACGGCAAAAGTTCCTGAGTAGGAGTAGCCTTCCTAGTCCATGCGATATTATGGCGTCATGATGGGATTTTCAAGCGAATCTGAGTGCCAAATTTGACCCCGATTCGCTCACATAAAATCATGGTACTAGCGTGTCATGATAAAATACCATGAGTTATGTGGGAGTATGTGTTATGTGAGACGTACGTGTTACCATGGTGGTACGGATCGCAAGCACAATAGGCCCCGGGCGCTTCCGACAGAACTGTCATTCACATTCAGTGGATTATGCCTCCTGTCAAGATTCAACTCGCCAACATTTCCTAAACGGTTCTCTCTTTCCATATATGAGCACTACCCTGTCTAAGCTGCGCGGGGACCTAGCACGAACAGATCCAGTAAACGATGATGACGGCTTAACCGCCCAGTTGTCACGGGTGATAACGGGCTGACGCCGTGCGACACCTCGTCCGTACCCGTGATTGGAAATGGCTTTGCGGTTACACTGCCAGTTCCAGACATATAGAGGGAGTATGTCCCAGTTTCGTCATATTGGCATCTTATCCTTCGTCAAGCTGTCTGCATCAGCGCCAAAGTTGCTGCCAACCTGTGATAGTGGCGTGATGAGGTCGCAGCCAACAACTCTTCAAGCTCATGCTTCTTGTTATCGCGTTGACTCCGTCCGTAGCATGTACCAATATGTTCCTCGCCGCTGAGAAAGGCGTTACGCATCACTCATGTTGTGAAGCACCGAGTTAGGTTTTCGGGACGTATAGAAGCACATTTTGTCCGCATGCATGCGCCTACCACGACTGTCTTTTGTAAGTCAATAAATTGTCAGGTATCCGGCCACCTTGTGACATCGATACTACTGCCTTTTCACTGGTTCCAGCCTCGTGGCCGTGCCCAGTTATAACGCTGGATCCATGGTATCGCAGCAACAACAGCGGAATAACCCAGCGCTCACTCACGAGTCTGGCATGTACTCAATCTGCTTCATTGACGGCCTCTTCCATCATCTCCTCCTCCCAATTAGACCGCATCGCGTCCAAGAACTCTTGCACGCCATCGCCCTCCATGAAAGACTGGAGATTCATCAACGACAGACCCACGCGGTGGTCCGTGACCCGATCCTGGAAAGGGAACATGAGACTAGACCACCCCAGCCGACGCTCGCCCAACCACTCGCCTGAGCATAATTGTACGTCCGAATCTTCTCGCTGCGATCGGCCGTCCGGACAAGGCTTTGGCGGGTCGCCCGGCGCTCGGCGATTTCCCGGGTGATTTTTATGTCCATGAGGCGAGCCCGAAGGACCTGGAATGCGCGACGCTTGTTCTAGGTGACATGCATGAACAACCACACGGAAGGGGAAAGCAGATGAACGAACCTGATGTTGACTCCGCTCGTCCTGCATCGACACCGTCACGCCCGTCGGGACGTGCGTCAAACGTACTGCCGACTCAGTTTTGTTGACGTGCTATGGACAGAGAATGAGTGACGCTCCTCGGGAAAGAGGAACGGACGCGAACCTGCCCACCTGCACCGCGCGAACGCATTACCTCGATTCTGACGTCCTCCATCTTGAAGAGGTTATCATCCACCGATGGTTCAGCCTCTTCGCTAAGCGGAAGAACCTGCGCCCAATAAACACGGGTCTCCCAACACAAGGCAAAGACCCACGATGATTGCAACCGTGCTGGTATGCACTCGTCCACTCGCTTCCGTTGCCGGAACGCGCTGGACGCGGTGAACGCCCGTCTCCCACCGCAAGGTATCATACGCACCATCCCCCTTGACCTCCACGATGGCATCGCGCATCCCGCCGCCCATCACTTCAGTGCTCTGAATCACGTCCGCGCGCCACCCGCGAGAATGAGCATGGCGCATATACACCCTCAACATGTCCGTCAGGAAGAGCGTCGCCTCCGAACCGCCCACACCTGCCTTCAGTTCCAACAACGCTGAAAAAGAACGCGTCGGTGAGGGCGGAACAAGCAGTGCAGGAAATGTCGTCGAGAGATGCCTCGACAGACTCTCCTTGAGCGTTGTGAACTCGTCTTCAGCCATGGCACGCATGATCGGATCGGAGTCCTTGAGCAGCGGGAGCGCATCTAGCAGGGACTACTGAGGTCCGTTATATACCACGAAAACGCGGTTCGAGCACCGGGACAACACGCGGTGACGCGACGTACTTCTCTCGTCTTCACCCACGACGTCCACGCGTCATGAAGTGGCTCCAACTCCTTGACTTGACGCGCGCGCACAATGTCTTCTGGAGAGGACATGGACTCCGACATCTGTTGTCGGATGAGCCACAGCTAAACGCCTGGTCTGGAGCGAACTCGCCTTGGACAGCAACTCTTTTCTTGTCTTGACGCGTTTTTCGACGGCCTGAAGAATGCGTCCCCCATCCTTTTCCAGTTGGTCTATGGCATTTGCACTTGCCAGGGTGGATTGAGTACGACTCGAACATACGAGTACATATCGAGCAGAGCGTCTCAACGGTCCATGTACTCGTAGCAAAACACTTGACATGGAGTTGAGAAAAGAGCAGACAAGGAAGATACTTAGATTGGACGTTTGTTTGTTCTCAAAGCCTTTGCCAAACAACACTTTTCGATGCGCTCCCCTACTAGTAAATGCTGCTAGAAATGTGTTCCAAACACTATGCACATGCAATCATTGATTATGAAATAGTCCGTTGGGTGTACTATATATCGTATAACGAATGCGAACGATTCTGTCCATCTCATGTGTCTCAACGAAGTTGAGACTGCCATCAAAGCAAAGTCCATGGGAGGGAATACCATATCTCATGCGCGTCATGGAACGTCCGACATTAAAACGCGATCTCAGCCCTGCTGGGTGACCGTGAATGGCTCCGGAGCTGCCTCTCATTCATCGGAGACAATTGCAAGCTCGCAGAGGAGACAGTGACGAGCACCCGAGGCGTGGGCATTGGCATCAACATGACTGGTACGAGCGACACGACGCGTGCGCGCGTAGCTGCAAGTCCGTTCGAAGAGCCGGCACCAAGACCGTTCAGAATTCGACAACTACACATAAGTGGAACGACGTACCACACAACAAACGCCAGGCAAAATACGACAGATGCTGGGCGACGGCATCCGGCATGAAGAGGCCTGCTGCACGAACAAGAGGGCGCGTCATCGCATCAACTATCAATTTAACCTTTCCTCGTACACACCTAGAGTGGGTCGTTCAACTTGACGAAGCCATAAAGCGGTCACACCAACGACGGCCCACTGGCAAAACGTGAGCCAGCGAAAAACGGCCTTGAAGATCCACTCCCGAGAAAGGGGCGCATCGACTGACCAATGCCACGTTAAGAATTAGCATATGATACGAACGGGGCTACCAGGACACGCACGGATTGCCCTCAAAAGGACGCTTGTGCAGTCGTCAGTTTCCGGGGGTGCATCACGGTTTCGAAGGTCGATGCGTTGTGGTGGGGTGCGACGGATTACGCGGGACGTAAACTGGCTTGATAGCTCTCCGGCCCGCAGAGGATAGAAAACAACAACAAATGATACGAAGCAAAGAGCGACGGTGAAGACACGAGCGTAGAAAGAGCAGAACATTGCGGCATAAAACTTGTGACACCACTCTGGGTTACTTATTTATTGCATTGGCACTCTGCCAAGTCTTCGGCTCCTTGAAGCGACTCGCGTCATCGTGGAATGACAGATTGGCAATCAATCGTGACCAAGCAAACATCGACTAGAACAAAATAATGTACAGGTATCAGAACGACCGCTGTCAAAAGACGAACGCTACAGCCAAGAAACTTGCATAGTCGACGCAAGGACATTGCTAATGCATGCCCGTAATTTCGATCATCCTAATCGCTCAGATATAGACTGGCTGACAAGACCGGTCAGTCGAAAGCACGAGTACTTCGCAAAAGTACCTACTGGCAGAAACTCGACGCATTTTATTTCAGGCCCAAAAACTTTGGAATGTCTGCATCGAACCTACAACGCGTCAGGACCTAGTACAGGAATTGCACAAGTGAGATCAAACGCACCATATCCAGTCCTCTTTGGAAACTTGCCGGTGACTATACGTCCCTTGGTGAACCGCCCACTCCCTGATAGCAAGCTGCAATGTCTCATCTGGGATCGCATAATTGTATCGAAAGAGCGTCGTCGAAAGCGGATAATAGTGGCACTCATAACCATAGCCTTCAAATTCTTGCTCGTGGTCTACTGCCCACTTCGAGGGGAGCCCGAGCTCCCACCCATTGAAAAGAACAGGGTCACATGTGAGGGGGACTGAATTTTGGCTCAAGGGAACACGCCCCTTGACGCCGGTCTGATCCAACGGTATTTTCCATGTATGCTCATCGCTGACCCATCGTACTTGGTCGAGGAAGAAAGCCGGGTCGTCGGGAGTGGGCATAAAGTAGATACGCCAACCTCGCCTCACGTACTTTTGGATAGCTTCTGTAGTGGACCGCGAGGCTGGCATACCCAGGGAGCTCCGGTTTTCAAAGGTCGCAACAGGATAAAGGGAATACGCAGCGTCGGACGAGATCAGGTTCATGACACATGCTAGGGAGAACATGGCGGTGGAGCATGTCGACAGTAAAAGGACAACGCACTAGAATGGAATTTGAGAATAACTTCTAGTGGAGACGACCGCGCCTGGATGATCTGGACCTTTAAACACTCCTGATTGGCGCCTATCTTCTCAAAGGTCAAAACTGCTTGGATCCCTGTCGTGGGATACGCTTGGTTTATGCTCCTGCATGGGATCACACGGCGCTCAGTGAGAACTGGTTCCCAGTCAGCGATGGCTGTCTTCCAGTCCTTTGCCTGTAATTCGCGTGGAGTATAACGATAGCCTTCAGATTCTATAAGAAACTGTGCAATCTCGAGCGAGTGGCCAGGGTGGGTGTAAAGGTCAAGGTCAGCCTCGGGGTAGAATGTCCTGTCTAGGAACTGGAGGGCATTGGAACCAGAGATAAGAGTGTTTGTTTTTGCCTGGAGGGAACGGAATGCGATGGGATCTGCAAAGTATCGAGAAAAGTGACGGTTGATGTTGAAAGCCCGGGTTTTAAATTCGCCAACGGCGAAGTAAGCAGAGCGACAAGTGAGAGCTAACCGGACGAGCGAACGGGGCGACAGGCAAGCAAACACGAGATCGTAGACTGGCGCACGAGCGAACAACCTCACATGGAGAGGGTCGTCGACGTCCATCGTGTCCATGATTACCGTGGAATGGCGCAACGGAGGGGTGATTGGAAGCCAGTGGTGCAGGTCCAACCCCCTACATAACTTACTAAAAAGTCTGAGCAACCCAGCGCGTCCGGTTCGCAAGGCTTTTGACGTCCAGCTTCAGGCGATTTTACGTGTCCCCCTCAAAAGGTTATATAGTGGTGTGACATGGGCGGAGAGACCTTGCTGGTCTGCCAACGCTTTCCTAGCATCCCGTGTCCAGGCGTCAGGACACTACTGATTTTGCACAGATTGTGTCATGAGTAGAAGGCAAGTGTCCCCAGCAAGTAGCCAAACTTTGATATTACACTGCGTGATAGTCCGTCACGGTCACTGGGCCACACTTCGCCCAGTACGTGTTCCTCTCTTCACCTTGCCCGTCTCTACGCTTGGTGGGAAAGCAATCACGACAGTCCTATGTAAGTATATCCTAACCGTCGCTCGCATAAGTGCATACATGTGCATTCAGCATCAGCACGATGAGTACTGGATGCGTATACGACAACCAAATGGCATACAAGAGACTTGACCCGCGAACACCTCGATCCAAAACGAAGCTATCTCCCAGAGTTCTTGCAGCATAGAGGGTGCTTTCAAGCAGCTGTCGCCACAGCTCTTGGTACCAATGTCCATTCGCGAGGACATTAGGATGTGTACTTAAACGTATGAAATTACCCTAGATGCTCTCTCTCAACCCTGGGTTCTTGCTACGATCATCTGTAATCATATCCCTCTCCAGCAAGCTGCTTTCACCGCCGTCACTGGCACTTTCACTGCCCCCACCCCTCCGGACGACAGTGGTGCTGCTACTACTCGGGTTGGTATCGACGATTACACCTACGGTAACGGCACCCTCGAGACTGGCGTTCGCTTCATAATCTCCGGCAGTGAGGTCACGTACAAAGATGAGTTCCGCCGCACCCATAGTTCCGAATAGACATTCACCCTTGGTCTTTCAAATAGCCTGGTGGTCGTGGATTTGATGCCTTCGTCGAGGTCTCGCACGGCTATGAGTTGGATGTACTGGGGGAAGAGGCAAGATGCGATATTGCTCGACGATACTGGACGATATGGGTGTCCTCGCGAGCGAAAGTCGAGTGCAGCGATAAAGTGCGACATCGCTCAATAGCGTCGAGCGGTCCAGGTGTCCCCACTGGCAAGAGCCAAGCGCTTCCTGGCTGAGGACAATGGCATCGCTGAGGTCTAACATAACCCCAGACCGCTTGTACCGGGTGGACGGATCTGTTGCACGGCTGCTCAATCACAATGGTCAATTTGAGCTACCCCATGGGTAAAGGCCTAGTGCTTTTCAGCCAAGGATAATGGTCTCGCCGGGATCCGACATGACTCCAAGCTGATGGTGCCAAGTAGGGGTGTCAACTACAAGGCCGTTCAGCGATGTCAGGGGATGATCGCCTTGTCGGCTCAGAAGAGATCAACGCAGGGCCGCTTAGCGATTTGGAGTTCCTTGCGGCAGAGGCCTAGTTCCTCTCGGTTCAACGAATATGAACAATCTGGGTGCCTGTGATGGCAGTGCGAGTCGAAAAGTCTTATTGCTTGAAGTGGCCTTGTAGGCAGCCTTCCAGCGTTTCATGATCAAAGACAGCCGTATCATCGGCGCAACTAGTTCCTCCTTGCTCGAACTGGCTCACGAAAAATTCTGCCTGTCCACTGATAGTACGTCATTCCACTAATCTGTACAGAGAGATATTAGAACACATACCCTCCAAATACATAGATGTCGAGCTTAACGCAGCTCGATGGCTCAGGGACACGCTAGGATGTTGTGTACGGGCGCCAACTGGAATACAGAAGGCAGAGACACACGGGTTCCATCACACCCGGGCACCGTGGGGGTTCCTTGTAGTACGTACAATACAGTGTCGGGCGAATTCACGGCGAGGAAGGGAGTGTTCGTCGCACCGGAATGTGAGAGCGAGGAAATGTAGGGAGGAATATCCAGACATATACCTGCTGCCTTCCAGGAGCGACCAGAAAGAGCTCTAGTATCTTAGGCTTTCGTACCCATACAAAGCCAAATTGAATGCAATACTCTACCTTTTCCACGTAGATTGGGTACAATCTCGTAGCGTGTCTGCAGTGGAGTCCTGATTGTTGTTTTGTTCGCGGTGGCGTACCGATGTTCCCAATCCCACTCAACGACAGTACATACAATGATGGCCTTTCGAATTTCGAAGCACACGGTCAACACATGTGGACGACACGCCCATGTCAACTCTGGGGTAATCCACAACGTCACACGTCTACCACGGAATTGAAAGTGCTCAAACTGCAAGCATAGAAACAACGATCAGCTGCACAAGGCTGAGCATTTCGCTGAGAGCACATACTCGTAGGGTGCTCCAGAACCGAACGTCACTTCTTTGGCAAAAAGCCTGGAATGTCCGCATCGACCCTACGACGCGTCGGAGTCCTAGCATGATCAACGCGCAAGAGAGACGGACGTACCAGGACAAGTCTTCTCTCAAAATCTGCAAACAACTAAATTGTCCTTGAGGCTGCGCCCAGGCTCTAATGGTAAATGCCAAATCCTCGTCTGGAAGCGCACAGTTGTACCGAAACAATGTCGTCCTGAGCAGAAAGTAGTGACATTGATAACCATCGGAATCCAGACTGTAGCGGCGGATCTGCCACCCGTTGAAAAGGACGGGATGGCGACCTTCCAATTGTTCTCCTGTGAGTCACGAGGGGGTGATAGCCTTCGGCCTCAACAAGGAACTAGGCAACCTCGGATGAATGGCCAGGATGTGTGTAGACATCAAGGTCTGATTCAAAATAGAACGTTCTGCCAAGGAACTGGAGGGCATTAGAACCAAAGACAAGAGTGTTAGTCCTGGCCTGGAGAGAGCGAGACGCAACAGGATTTGCGAAGTAATGCGAGAAATGGTGGTTGATGTTGAAAGCCCCTAGTTCTGAATTCTGCCACGGCCAGGTAGGCAGCGCGAAAAGTGAGTGCTAATCGGATGAGGGAGCGGGGCGATAAGCAAGCAAATATGAGATCATAGACTGGCGCACGAGCGAACAACCTCGCATAGAGAGGGTCGTCGACGTCCATCGCGTGCACGGCTGCGATGACCTTGTAACAGGGGCCCTGGTTACCAACTAACAAGGACTGTGTAACACCCACTACATTAACTGGCAAGTCGTGGTCGTGAGTGCATTGACCAGCTGGCTAAGCAAGCTGTTGCGGCACGAGATGCCGACTCACAGCCACAGGTTTCATTATAAAAGGCGGGGTGAAGGCCGATTGTGGCTTTCCACACCCCATCACCTCGACACCTATAAGTAAAGTCGGCCGCCTGTATTCAATTCAATCTATACATGACCTAAGCCCTACCTCGTCCCTCTAGACATCAAATTTACTTAGCCCATCAGCACAGGTGCTACACCAGTAATATTCCATCATGGATAGGGGAAAAGAGGGCGAAAGCCCTATCCCGTCCGCAACTGTAGTTGCACAGACAGCCGTGTCAGCAGCGAGCTGTGCAGTTCAAAAAGTAGAGAGCAGGCTTCCCGGACAAAACGTACCGGTTATGCAGCTGTCTCCAAACATCACAAAGTTGCGAGACAACAATTGGTTCGCATGGCGGACTCGCATGAGCATCGTTTTGCGAGCGCATGGTGCATTCGAGATCGCTCGAGGACGGCTCATGAAGCCGACAGATTTCGAGAGCGCGGCCGCATGGGGTGTTCGAGATCAGCTCGCCCAAGCGTTGATCATTGACAACATTGGAGACGATCAGCTGATACATGTGGCCAAATGCACGACGTCTGCTGAGATGTGGGTCAAGTTACTAACTGTACACGAGCCACGACGGTTGCGCTTCGTCTTCTCCACCAAGGGACGGCTCTACAGTAAGCGGGCTCGAGAGGGAGTGAAGAAATCGAAGCACATCAACGAGATGAAGCGATTGCGAAAGCGGCTGGGGTTAGCGGGATGCTGCATCGATGACGACGAATTCAACACCTTAATGGCGTCGTCTCTCTCCCCGCACTAGAATGCGTCTGTAACTCTGCCATTTCTCTAAGCAGTGAGCACTGCACTAGTCACACCCACTCTTCTTACCTATCGTTCCCCTAGTTCGGTGATCAAATCCTCCGATACTTAGGGGTAAGTCATCACACCCCTTACCTAACGTCATTCTTACTTTTCCAACCACTTGTCGTGTACTTCTTACCAATCTCAAGAGGGGTAGTAAAAGGTGCCGATTCTCGACACGCCCCATGGACATCTAGAAGAATTGCAGACTTGGTTATTAATCTCATTTTCCATTGTTAGTGGTGTTGGCAGTGGTGATGCGTTAGGTCAGAGTCGACGTCGAAAACACAACATAGTCATGTCTTTCATCCTATTTCAGTAACTCGATGTGGGTCGTTCCGAAACACATTGGTCATTGTTCTTTGACACTGTAAGCTCCAAACCCACCAGCATGCCAGCGCAGGGGGGACTCGTGTCATTTTGCATTCTGCTGTGCGGGTTTCCCACACTATCAATGACGATGCCGGTGGGTAGGATGCCTGCATGGTGTGTCCTACTTGGCAACTCGCAGAACACTCGAGACTCACAGATCGCCCAACGCACTGCAGAATTGAATG
>JBBPKI010000131.1:0-40167 GCA_038089155.1 Nevesoporus exiguus
CAGTCATCGATCATACAGACCCCATCATATCCATGGCGATCTCAGGAAACTATGATATGGTGACGACCACTGGCCACACTATCTCCCTCACGAGGCTCTGTGATATCCTTCCCCCATCCTACTTCAGCGGCGTAAGTACAGTTGCATCACCACACATGGCGACTTCTTAATCACACACCACCTTATGCATTGCTGTAGAAGGCCCGTGATGGGGAAGTCTATTCAATGTGTCCACAGGACGAAGGTTCAAGTGTGATCATCACCGCCATGACTTGGCTTCATTGACCCATGTCCGCCAGATGGCAAAATCACCCATCTAGAACGAGAAATCTCCCGCGCTAAAGACGAGAACGCTCGCCTCGAAAGAACCGTGAAAATGCTTCGCACTGATATCCATGACCTTCGTGGTGCGTTTGATTGATTGCTTTCTCGTCTTCTACTGATGCCCTTGTCCATTAGAGAAAGCGATCCCAACGCTCGAAGATACTGTACGAAATCTTCGTACTGAGCTAGCCGAATCCAGGTGCAACGCCGATAAGGCCATAGAGTCCCTTCGTGAGAGTTCAGGTACGTTCACCATCGACACCACGTGTTTCACCGAGTTGACTCACGTCTACCAGACAGAAAGATCGTACGTCTGGAGGCGATCCTTCAGGAGCGTCTTCCCCAGCTTTGAGGATCCCCAATTGTAGTATTAGCATGGTATGCATAATGGTAATGTACTTATCGATCCGTGCGACGGGGTGCGGTGGTTCAGCTGAATGTGCATGATGCTTAGCCGTTGGTATCGCCCGACGAACTGACTGGTTCATACTGGCGAGACTCGGATGACTAAAATCACCAAATTGTCCGGCCAACATGACCGACGGGGTGGGAACACCACTTCTATATAGCTAGTGGTATCTGATACAACCGTCAAACAACGCGAACTCCAGATTGACCAAGCGTTATCCACACCCCTCGAGCCGTGTTATCTGACTCGCGGCTGACACCTGACGACAGCTTAAGCCTGAGCCCGAGACACGCTCCCAAACCAGTACCGCTTCATCACGTTCCTCTCGTCAAAGTCCGCGCGTCCAATGAAGCGCTCTCCACGGACGAGCTGGGGCAGCCAATAGATGTCGTCTGCCCACATCTGGTCGTATGGAATGCAAGGCAGCTCCGCACTGGGGCCCGGCCCGGGGATGCCGACGGCTGGCTCTTCTGAACCGGACTTGGACGGCCCGGGGCAGGGGGTGTTCCGGCCGCCCAGTTGCCGTGCGTAGAGACTATCATCCTCGAGGGAGAACCACCCTGGCCTCATCTCGTCTGACCTGTGTGCATGCGTTCACCGTGACGGGCACAGGTCAGCAAGCAGCATGAGAACGCTGTCGTACATCCGGCCAACGCAGTGGTGGCAAGATGGACAGCGCAAGCACAAATGCGCGGACACTCACTCGGTAGGGACACCGACGTGTTCTCGTGCGGCGTAAATCCGGATGTCGAACGCCCAGTCGACGCCGGTGACGACGAAGAAGAGCGTCCCGGCATACTCGAGCGGGGCGTCGATCCCAGCTTCTTCCTGCGCGTGGCAACGAACGGCGGGTTAGGCTCGGGGTTGCGCAAGCACGCGGCGCGAGCTTGAGACACTGCAGTAGCGAAGTACCCACCTGGAGCTCTCGCCGGGCAGCTTGCTCGGGCGTCTCACCCTCCTCGACTTTGCCTCCGAATCCGTTGTACCTGCCATTGCACAGGACGTGTTAGTACTTACTACGGCGAAATGACGCTGTGCATTCGAATCGAAGAATGGCACCCCGACGAAGACGCAAAGACTCGGACACGTTGATCGAAGCAAGTCGAAGCGACTTACAAACCAGCACCAAACCCGCGTTTCTTCAACCCGAGCAACAACTAGGTCGAGGAAATCAGAGTGGGCGGATGCAAGACGCCGGGCGATCCAATCGACAGTGGACGCACCTTGTTACCCTCGATGACGAACGCGTTCGTATAGAGGCGCTTGTACTTGAATGTTGCCCATTCGTGTTCATTCCCGGCTTGAGCATACGTATAGGCTTTCACGTTGCCAAGACCTGGGGGAACGTCTGAATCGGTAGCCATTCGAGCGGGCAGCGTAGGAGGATTATAGGCTGTAGAATTTGAACCTCGCGCCCTCCAGTTGGTCGGCATTACTAGGCCATTTCTAATACATAATGAGGACGAGAACAGCACATAATTGAAACTCGGCGAATTATTCAAGTGAACAATAGCGTAAAGAACAGTAAGGGGCAGCAGCTAGCCAACCCGAGTCCTTCGTTCCCTCTGAAGGTTAACGATCATATCCACAACACAATCTTTCGCATCCTCCAAGGAAATACCGTCTGAACTCAACTCTCGACTCTCCTCGAACACGTTCGACCCAAGCAGCCGACGGAGATGTAAGACCACATCCGCGCTGCTGTCTTTGTTACCCACCTTTGGAGGCGGACTCGGTGGAGGCGATGGGACAGATCGGCTAGCGAATACCTGGTCGTATAGAACCGTGGCATGAAGCAAGACAAGAACATCTTCGTTGACGGCATCCACCTTCAGATCGGACATGTCAAAGCCGAGCTGTCCGTCTTGCCACACCTTTGCGAGCGCGTCGGACAGCAGGCCGATATCACCGCCGAGACTGCGGCCATAAGAGAGCGTCGCACTCCATGATATCGAGTCCTCAGTAGGAGGGAACTCGGAATCGCTTGCCGGACTCTGAGAAACGCGATGGACAAAGAGAGAAGACGCATGTGAGTGTAGGCGTTTGTGCACGAGACTAGATGCGAGTAACGCGATAGGAGGAGAACCAGGAATCAACTTCGACGTCATCAAGCATTCTGTGGCTTCCTCGACTGTCACGGATTCGAGCACGAGACGCTGGTATGCTGACACTTCGACCGACTCTGTCAATCCGCGCGCGTGAGTCCAAAGTATTTGCGATCGGGCCTCGGCGAAGGGTAGCGACCGTGCAAGCAGAGCGAGAGTGCAGAGGTCAGAGACTAGCGCGTCGGATGTCACTTGCGTTCCAGCAGACCCTAAGCGCTGGGAGAGATGGTTGTAAACTTGCCACCGCACCGATAGTGATATCTTCTCGGTAGAGAGAGCTATAAGCTCTGCAAGTCGTGTCCAAGCTAGTCGCTCGCGCCGCGTTTCCGATCCATATTGTACCTGGAAAGCACCAACGGACCCCCGAAGTATACCAAGCCATCCAGTACTGACGTTCAAGGCGCTTAAGAGATTGTCATACTCATCAGCTGAGCCCCTGGTGCTCAGCGCGTTGATGACCGGGTTTGACATCTCCTTAGTGGCACGCACGGTATACTCGGTGGAAGACGAGTCAGCTTCAGAGCCAGAGTCGCTGACATTGGGAGAATCAGGGGGTGTCGGAAGGTCCAACATTTGGCGTGAGGAGCTGGCGTGAGTTTGATGAATCAAGGATGCAAATGGCATGAGCTGCATCAATCGGGACTGGTAAACCTTCCGCGGAACGGGGATCCAAGGAATAACGATGGAGACAAAGACCGCCAGGGATGCAAGCAGGTGAATGACTTGAACGGCATCATTCCACGTCCAACCTATCGCGGGTTGGACGGGAACCTGGGGAGTAATGTGGGACAAAACAGAGCCTTGGTGGGTGTGATGATGATGCGGAACTAGTTGGGAGGTGGAGGTCAATGGCGAGTTGAAGAACGAGAAGAGCGCAAAGACAGCAAGGAGATATTGTTGGGGTTGAGCGGGTTGGGGAGCCGGATGAGGCACTATAATGCCTGCTTGGCGAGGATCAGTGAGCACCACAGAAGCGGCCGGGGTGGTAGGGGGAGGAATATTGGGCTGTATTTTTCGCGGGCGACCGCGTTTACGCTTTTCGACGACGATGCCTGGCGCAGTAATGGGAACCTCACCGCCTGGACCAACCGGGATGGGAGCGGCAGGGGCAATCTTGCGCTTCTCTCTCTTTGAGGGTTCGATTTTGGGTTTCTTCCTCGCACGTTCTGACGCATCGCCATCGTCTTCTCCATCGCCATCGCCATCTTCATCGTCACTGACCTCTTCTGCGCCTTCGTAATCGATCTCGTCCTTCTCAGGACCTCCAAACTTCTTCGTCCACTCAATCTCCCACTCAGATAGAATGTTCTGCCCACCAGGGAATCCGCAGATCAAGGTACGAAGACCATCTTGCTCGCGTTTCAGTCTGGTCTCTCGTCTCTTAAGAACGCTGCAGAGGTGTTAACGACACATTCGTGACCTCAATTTCCGATAGATTACCGAATATATTCCACGGCCTTGCCGAGAACGTTAGCTTTGCTGCCTTTCCTTGCGACCTTGACACCATCTATATAACCACGTTCGTCCACCTTGTATTCATCGCTCTTGTGGTTCTGGTCTAGGATGCGGAGGGCCGGGACTGCAGCCTTGAGACTCTGGATGCGTGCGTTCAGGTTAGTGCGATATCTGCGTTCGATGGTGGTATGGCTCGTCTTCGGGCGACCTGTCGCTGCGGTATTTATGACATGCGTCTGGGGACCTTGGGCGGTATGTACTGGTGGAGGAGGAGAGGGAGTGGGGGGAAGGGGTTGCTGGGCCGCCAGAGACGGGTAGAAAGGAGCCACAAACGGCCCGTTTGACTGAGAGAAGAAGGCGGAGACCGCGTCTAGCCAACGCATAAGCACTCGACGGACCTACTCGAATGCAGATCTGACGCACCTGCGGTCGACTGCGGGACTAGTGGGGCCGGTGGAGAACTACGTGCACTGGATGAGCTGCCAGGGCTTGATGGAATGAACCCAGAAGGGCTGTCGGCTGTGGTGGCCGAAGCAGAGCTGAGGGTAGGGGATGAGAAAGCAAAGGGATTGAGCAGGTCCTGGGGTTGGAAGGGGACTACAGGCGCGGAATGGACGGGTGCCTTTCCGTCGATAAAGAGTGCGTTTGGGTCGACGTACATAGCGAAGGAGGGATCGCTAAAGTCGAGGTCCATCGGGTTGAACGAGAAGCCAAACGGCGCGTCCTGCTTCGAGTCATGGGTGTTGTTGAGGAGCATGTAGAGCGGGTCGGATGGATCGAGCGTAAAGTCGGGCGCTGCATTGTCGGTGATGTCAGGTTCTGTGGTGCTCATCGTTGACGACGGTGACGGTGGAGGACAAGAAATGTCTGGAGTGAATATGAGCTCGCTTCGATATGGCACCACTTTGCACGAGTGGGACCACTTTTGATTTATGGTCATCCGCGTTTGGTATGTCGTTCCCACACTCATCAGTCAAAGTTGACCCCGCTGCGAGTCTGGTCGGTTCAGTGACATGAAATCAGCAACTCGCGACGTCGGTACGTCCGTCCTGGTCTCGTCGTGTAGTCCTGTCGGTACAACATTATCCAGATTTTAGCTACTTCGGCGGCGCTGAATCCCTCACTGAGGGTAAGCGGTCCCCTCGACGCACAGTCGTCATATCTCCCACCACCGACAACGGCCGGTCGCACCCAGGACCTCCGCAGGAACCGTCTGATTTCCTATGGCTAATGACCGAAGAGCCACACCGCTCTCGCCGGATGGCGATTATGAAGGCCCACCCAGACGTCGTCAAGCTTATGGGTCATGAACCCCTCACCAAATACGTCGTCCTAGCCGTCGTATCTCTACAGGTCTTTATTGCTATACAGCTGCGACACTCGCAACCTCTCTCTTTCTGGTTCTTGTTCCTTGCATACGCGGTTGGTGGTACCGCGAACCACAACCTTTTCCTTGCCATTCATGAGATCACCCACAATCTTGCCTTCAAGGGCATCGACGCTAACAAAGCACTGGCTGTCTTTGCGAACCTACCAATCGGTATACCTTACTCTGCTTCCTTCAAGGTGTGTCGTGTATTGTATGATTTACGTATTGTCGCTCACCCCGTCACCGAAAGAGGTACCACTTAGAACATCACAAACATCTCGGTGAAGATGGTATAGATGTGGACCTCCCGACCCGCTTTGAGCTTCTTTGTCTCAACAACGTTCTTGGAAAGACTTTTTTTGCGTGCGTGACCTCGATTCCAACCAAACTGATACCTCATCCCCCATAAGCACTTTCCAGATATTCTTTTACGCGTTGAGACCCGGCTTTGTTCGCACGCAGAAGCTAACAAAATGGCACTTCATCAATCTGATCGTCCAGCTCGTCTTTGATTATATTTTGGTGAAAACATTTGGCATCCGACCATTGTTGTACTTGTTGTTCTCCAGTTTCTTTGCTGGTAGCCTACATCCATGTGCTGGCCATTTCATCGCTGAACACTACGTCTGGGACGGTCTTAGCCAAGAGACCTACAGCTATTATGGACCCCTCAACATCCTCGCCTACAACGTACGTTTGTTTCGCTTCACATCATCCCGTCGACTGAATCCTACCGGCCAGGTGGGATATCATAACGAGCATCATGACTTCCCGTCCGTTCCTTGGACCCGTCTGCCAGCTCTTCGTGCTCTTGCACCCGAGTTCTATGACATCATCCCTTCGCATCCAAGTTGGTCCATGGTCATTGTCAACTTCATCCGTGACCCCGAGGTCGGCATCTTTGCACGTGTCAAGCGACCCGAGAAGGGCGTCCCGCTCAGTGGCCAAGTTACCCCGAGCGAGAACTGCAGCGGGTCGGAGAAGGAATGAGCGTTCTATCATGGACTGACTAGCGATACTTTACTAATGGTACCTTGTAAATTCAAGTCTCTCACATGGAACACTTGGCATCCTTTCGAACCAGACCGATGATGGAATGTGATGCTAATATCAGGAGGATTTGTTTCCAGACCGACAGACATATATATATATATATGAACCCAGTAATACTGACAGGCATGTACGCAGCCCGAGCTAGCTTGAAACCCTCAACGATCCTGCTGCCCGCTTCCTTCTTTGCGCTCATCGACACAATCAGACGGAATAACATGATAAGCGACGATAAAGCACTCAACTCCGGACACACTCTAGAAGCCGCGAGGGCCCCGGTAACTCGAGATCGTCCCAACAGGATCGATACTGACAAGGTACTTGAACGCCCATACCTTCCCCGCGCATCCGTCGCGCCAAGCGCCGAGCATCCCCAAGGGAGCGTCCGCCACGCCGAAAAGTACGCGGACTATGTGAGTACCACCCCCATCTAGTCACCTCTATGCTCAATGGACCGGGCCTCTAGTCTGTCATGCAGCAGCACTGCATATACTGGGACAGGGACAGTGACGGCGTCATCTGGCCGCTCGACACCTGGCGAGGCTTCCGCGATCTCGGGTTCAATCTCTTGTTTTGCCTCCTCGCGACAATCGTGATCCACACCACGCTATCGTTGCCTACCAGGTCCGTCGGTCGGCATCAGTGGTGGGGGCACGCCAAACGCTGACACGCACTCTTTCCTTGCTTTTTTAGACTTGCTCTTGGCTACGTCCCAGACCCCTTCTTGCGCATCCATATCGAGACGATCCATGCGAACAAGCATGGATCTGACTCGGGCGCGTTTGACACCGAAGGCCGCTTCGTCCCGTGCAAGTTTGAGGACATGTGGACCAAGGTGCGTCCTATCTACGCAAACTCCAGCTTCGCGCCGCTGACGCCAACCGTCAACGTTGATCGTCGATGTAGTATACAATGACGAACCCCAGGAATGCACCGCGTACGTCGATGAGCCTGTACGAGCTCTGGTTGTTTATGCACGGGAACCGCCTCGCGATGGATCTATTTGGATGGATCGCTGGCTTCTTCGAGTGGGTGACTACGTTTTTGCTCGTGCAACAGGACGGCATGGTCGACAAGGAGGATGTGCGACGCGTGCTCGACGGATCGCTGTTCTTTGAGATTAGGCAGGCGCGGAGGAGCGAGCAGGGCTGGAACAAAGGATGGGGTCTCGGTGGGGACGGGTTCATTGGCGGGGAGAAACTGCTCCCTTTTGGGCTCTGAGGTTGGTTGCGGAGGTGGATCACTGGAGACTGGACTTCTAAGTTATTGAACTAGCATTATTTGACTTGTTTTTCACGTCATCGTGTCATTTGGATGCTTGCATCGTATGAAATAGGCGAGACCGAGAAGATTAGCCGTAGGAGAATGCCTGACGAAGGTATTGCGAAGCCCTGTCGCAACGCTACTTCTAACGTGACTGGCATTCCCTCGTACAACACGGCTCTGGGTCTCTTGCAAGATTCCCCTAGATGCACTTTCGCGCAACAAGAACGGCGACGGGGATGTACCGAAAGCCCCTGCTCGAGCAAGAGTCTTGTCAACAGCTGAGTCCCTGGTCACTACGACCGTGGCAAACGGCCCCAGATGTCCAGAATGCCGAGTTCGATAGCCTACCAAATTCGAAGTGATAAATCATCGACGAGCCTACCGGCACGGGGCCTGAGTGAGCTGATCGAGCAGACGTGTGCGAATACTGGACTTTCCTAAATCGTTGAACGAGCATGTCACGGTTTTCCACTCGCACTCGACATTTTCCCGACGTACGTTTGGAGTCTTGGCGTCAGCTATCACAGAACAGAATAACACAGGGACCACTTGCTCCTGTGTCATTTCCATGATGCCCTCGCACAACATTGTCGCCGCCTGTTCGTCACTGTCAGAGAAAAAGACCCGGGAGCCACCCGGTCCAGAAAAGTGCACCAACTGGAAGAGTACGCGTCCTGCAACTTGCCTTTACCGCATCGAAAGCCAACGCATCGCTCCCCAAAGCCAGCGTCGAGCATGTCAGTCCTGTCTGAAATTGTACGCAGGGATGGAAGGCATGCTCGTTCTTGCCTTGACTTGCTGCCGGGCGCTCGATCACTTGGGATGTCCACAGGCTGATTACCGGTGGTGACAGCGGCGTCGGACGCGCGATCGTGATCATGTTTGCGATCGAGCCTCGGCCCCAAAGACGTCGCCCATCTCACAAGATCCCATCTCCCGCAGGGCGCTGAGGCGGCCACCCCTGACGCCGTCATCGTCATGGTTGCGACGTCAATCTTATCGCGCCCGACTTTCGGTGCGATACGAAGTGCCTACACTTCGCCGTGTTGCACGTAAGAAAGCTTGGGCGTCTGAACGTGCCCGTCCACAACGTCTCGAAGCGGATGTCAGCATCAGCATCACGACACCCGAAAGGTTCGCAGTACGTTTGAATCCAACATGACTGTCTAGATGATTGCAGCCACCGAGCTTGCCGCTCCATGCATGGAACTTGCCTTGGACGTCGTCAACACCACTTTCATTCAATGCGCGCCGGCGCTCCAAGGCTCAATGGGTCGCTCGTTGAATCGCGCGCGTTGACAGGGTCGACACTCCACCTCGGCCGTGGTACTCCCCACGAAAGGTGCTATCACGTCCTTCACGCGACCCTTTTCAAAGCACTAGGCACCCAAGAGCATGCGTGTGAATGTGATCGTGCCGGTCTCCGCCGCCAACACTTTCCAGTCAACATCCGGGGATCCCCTGGCTTGGAGTGGTCGTCGCTTCACGGAGGTGCGGCCCAATTCAACCCGTGGAAATTGACCCGGCTTTCGTCTTCGTCACGAGTGCCGACTCCCAACGTTACGACAGGAGCTTGTATACACGCGTCCCACAAGCGAACGTCAACGTGTCCCTCTGTCTAGATCTCGTCCAGATGGTGGGTCGTAAATAGTAAAGTTCGTGATGGTCATAGTGCTGTATTTTGTTCTCCACACAAAAGTGTAACCACGTTCCTAGCCAACCGCAGCGCCCTTGGTCATCTTTCGCCTATTAAAAATCATCGGAGCTTCATTATCTTGCAAAATCAGCATAGGCTATAAAAAATGCGGACATGTCGCGCAGCCATATAACGATTGAATATTGCATGCTAAAACCTTGTGCGGCTGACAGTCAGCATAGATAGACAAGATGCACGTATTCGGCGACAAACGGAACAGGGGCAAAATATCAAATATCAAATGCGAGCACCGTAGATTCATTGATCGTGAAGAATTAAGTATCGTACTTCATGGAGGATGCACATCGAAAAGTAGTGTTATACGATACACGTGAAAACCAAGATGCTCTAGCCGGTGGATTAACGAAAAGCTGTTAGATCAACGAGGATAGTGATGATGCCGAGCACTGCAACAGCATATCCGGGTTAGTCGTCGCTGTGCTGCCGAAAGGAGGTAATACTGACCAATCTCGATGGCGATCAAAGCAATGATGATCTGCTCAAGGCGCTCTGAATGCCGCGTAGAAACGGACTCCTTGAGGAGTTGAAGCATGTCTTGAAGGACCTGTCATTTTACCCGATTGTCAGGATCAACCACGTCAAGCGGACCGGTTCAACCGACCTCTACGCGCGTGTTCAACAAATCAATACGTTGCGGAACCTCGAGGTAGCTTCTCGCAGCTTCATACAAGGGTTGCAAGTCAGGGTACGTCTATCTTTTTTTGTTAATGCCCGCGGAGCACGAGTATACCTTCACGTAACGGACACACATACCCAAAATACCTCCTGCGGACGAGATAACGTTCAAAGGTTAGCGCGGGTCCGAAACACGAACTATAGATGGGCGAAGCGAACGTACCGGCGAGTCTAGTACGGAGCCGACGGTATTAATGTTTGTCCGCAAGATGAACAACTCTCCCGTCTTACGCATGATCTCTGTTCTTTATGCGTTCGCGATCCGTGTCGCCATGCCAAAGAGTAGGAGAACATACCTTTATGAGGCATCCCAATCTTGCCAGTTTCTGAAAGTGTCTCAGGCACGTCCTTTGTTTCTTCTATTTTCGAGGATATAAGCTCCTCAAACTAGAAGGGAGATATTGGTCAAGGGCCGCCATAGAACGCCGTCGAACCCACCAATGATATCTTGACCGATTGGGAGAGGGCATGTGAGAGTGACAACTTGGTCCTAGTGCGGTCCACGTCTATGGCATAGTATAAGAGGGGATATGAATCAACGTACATGTAACCCGAACCATGCCGGAGCGTGATAACATCGTTATATATTCTTTTCAGGAAATCGGGAATCAGTTTTGGGTTAAAGGCTTAAACCTCTGGTTAGCAAAAATGGCGCACGCACCGACTGTAATTTGCATAGTAATAATTCAAATCCTCCATCTCAGCGTCGTCGGGTCCTAGGGGATGAGTTTACCAATACCATCACGCTTCGGAGACTACGCGGCTTACCCAGTCTATCTACTTCAAACCGTCGTCTACCAAAATGTTATCGAGATACCCGACGGACGAATAAACGGGGCCTCACATGGACGCAAGAAAGCGTTTCTCCTGAGGTTCTGTCATCCCCCAAATCACGACCGTGCCATAGCCAAAGACGAATATCTCCGCCTCGTTAGGCACGGCATGGAACTTACTCCGCTTCTTCTTGGAGGGATAAGCGTTCCCCGCTTCAGGTGTCGACGGGTTCAACTCGGGAACACCGAGCAAGTCCCCCGTCTGGTGATTCTGCTTTACGGGGACGTCCGGGTTGCTTGCCGGCTCGTACGCGTAGGGCGTGTAGATCACGTCGTCAATGATCTTGGCATCGGTCCGGTACGCAGAACGCCTCGCATTGAAGAATCGTATGAGCTCAGGGAGCAAATACGACCTGTTGCCGCACCGTCGGCGTTTCCACGCAAACAAGGGGTGGATGGGACGTACTGGGCAGTGGCATACGCGGTCACCCTCGGGAGCGACTTGGCCTTTTTCTTGGTTAGCCGGAGCGCATCGCGTCGGGCGGTGCCTTGTGGGATGCGCGATATCTGTCGCAGACGGCCTTCGGCGCCCTCTTCGTCGTCCTCTTCAGCCTCCTCCTCTTCTTCGTCGTCGCCTTCGTCCGTCTCTCCGGTCGTGGGTGGGCCCTCCTCGATTTCCGGGGCCGGCCGTGGTGCAGGGCCAGGGACCGTCGGTTGGTCAGGAAGGACCTTGAGTTTGCCAGCCGTCTTTGTCGAGCGGTTGGCGCCTCGAATCTTTGGTTCCGCTTGATTCGCCGGTGGCGACGTCGGCGGATTCGTCTTTGGAAGAAGCGGTTTCGAGGACATGGTCGCAAACGCTGGACAAGGGTCGTGCTCGTCGTCTGCCACGGCGGTCCAAAACAGGATCTACTTTGTTACCATGAAATTATTATTTATGTAAGTAAATAATTACTTATCTACTCCAAGGATGACATCATTACGATAGATATCAGGACACATTGGCCGGAACGGAGGGACGTAGGAGTCGCGCACGACCTCGTTCTCCAAGGTGCGGACGGAGACCCGATATCGTTCTGGGGCCAAAGGCATCGTCGGGCCCCCTGGTTCCGCTGGTTTACAGCATCTTGAGAAGCACTCGAATCCCAGCGCCCCACAGGGTCATTAATATGAGGAATGCCATGACACCCGTTTGGCTGCTGTGTGTTATCGTAATCTCGACGCCCAGAGTGTGTTCTATCGTTGGACCGGAGTTGCACAGATATCACTTTGTTACCAGATTCCGCCGGCTCACTGCTACAATAGGCACCCTGCCGAGTCGCGCACAAATCCCCAGTGTCTCACAAGGTCATTAGTTCGAGGAATGCTATGACAGGCACCGGACGTTGCGCGCCCTTGTAATCCCATCACCCCTGTTGTAGCATCGCCGTTGAACCCGGAGTTGCAAAATAGGATAGAGATACAAGATGGCTTGTACGTACACGAGGTTCGCGCACAGGTGCGGGTGCCAAGACGAGGTCCACCGGACCCATTGGGAAACCTTAATCGGTTAGGGGCCGCCATCGCAGAGTCTCCGCCCGTCAGGGCATGGCAACTGAGAACACACCCGGAAACACTGATGCCCGATCGTCGGGTTCCACAGCCCATCAGTCCAGCCTTGGCCCTGAGACAGTTGGGTTCTGATTTACGTTTTGCGCGCGAGCTTGAGATAAGTACATACAACGTAAACTTGCAGGATCGGATGCTCCTCGGGAATTGAGGTTGCCAGTTCGTGACTTTCTTTTACTTTGCGTGGGTCACCGCGTTTCGCATTCACCACCGCACGCATCGGGCGTCCCCATGCCTGTTTCCCGTCCAACCGAAACACGAATTAGACGGGAGACCGGTGGTGGCGTAGTTGATCATATCGCACGTACCTCAAGGAACTAAAACCCTCGGGCCCAGGGAGCGAACGCTGAAAATACCTACTTCGACCGCAGTTGATGACCACGCTACCCCCGTTTGTACACGGAGGCTGAACACAGGCCTGGTTGAGATCTAAATCTCTTGTAGTCAAAATCAGACTTGTCGAGGGATGTTTGCTCAAGGGGCTCCAACATCTCGGCGCCGCTCCTCTCTGCGTCAAATACAATAATGGGCGCCGTCCTGATCGGTCCACGCACCTTTATCGCGGTGTTTACTAGGGCTAAGTTCGGCGAAAAGGGGAACAAAGCCAAGCCACTCAAATACAACCAGCGCATCTAGCCCTGTCTAGAAACACAACGACAAGCACTTGAGGGGAACGGACAATGGATTCGCCCCGGTATCTTCCGGCGTCCTCCCGCGCGTTCATTGATGTGAAAGGTCCGTAGGGACATCAAGTCTCCCTCAGGCGGGCTGTTTCTTGTTCCTTCCGGGGTAGTCATCCCTTTCTTCGTCCCTGCGCCTTTTCCCGAGCTTCTTTTCGCCGCAGCTAAGCCGATCATCTGAAGTGGGTTCAGGATGAAACATCGCGTCCGCGGATCCATTCAGAACAGAAGGGTGGTTGCCATATAAACCCAGAGCATATGCCACCTTCATCCGTCGGATGCAACGCTCTTTTTCCACCTTCTCGTCAAGCATGGGTGACGGATAGTCTCGACCTATGATGCACCCGGCGTTCTGCTGCACGCTCAGAGGGGCTAGGTGCGGAGCATATATGAACTGTTATAGAATACAAAGCGTTTCACGCATCCACCAAAAGAAACTCAATACTCAAAAACTCTGGCTATGGGAACAAACTCTCACCTCGTCTGGGAAGTCAGCTAGTTCAGGACAGTATTTACGTACGAGCACGCCCGACCTGTCAAATTTCTCTGGAAAGGAGACCGTCCCATATATACGATCTGGACCTATATTAGTCAATCCGAAGAGCAATTACCGCTGGCGGAAATTTCACAGTACTGCGAGAAAAATGCAGAGCACGACAACCCTGTTAATTGGTCCAAGGTGAGCTCTGCAGTATGCCTTGAGCATGGCAATCATTTACACATCCAATTTCCGGGGTTCGAACAAGGATCCCAGTCGATAAGCCACTGTGAACAGAAACTTCATGAGCTTGTCTTTCGCGCCGGCAAGGTCGCCGAGCATTGCACTGCCTTACCGTCAAAGACCTCTGCTCCGCGCTCCCAGGAAACGTAACATTGCCCACGGGTAAGGAAGCACTAGCAACCAACTGAGATGAGATCGCAGATTAGCCATCTTCATTATGCCCGCACCGCCACCGCATGCCGTGCGAGATGATGTATCCAGCCCTCTAGTCGAAGTTGACGCATGATTGCGTCAATCCATGGAAAACCAGTCCTTCCTTCTCTCTAAAAAATATTATTGGTTGAGGCAATCACGGTGAATTTTATCCATCAGACGCACCCAAGCGGCCAGTCGCTCCTCGTCAACGGCATCTCCGACGGGTCGTGGAACGATTTTCTGCCCATTCTCATCGTACTTGTTCTAAATGCCAAGCGATAAATATCCTGTGGGATACCTGACTAAGTGACACGAAAATACCTGCAGCCGCCAGTCAATGAACCATGATCAAGCCAGTCAGCATGAGTGAACGCCTCAAATAAAACAGCATCTTCAGGGAAACCAAGGTTTACCTGCAGATAGCGTTCCCGCGGATTCGACCAAACGATGATCCTTGCGCACACTCTGCGGCGTAATACATCTCTCTAAATTGGAGCTGGCCCTCCAGATTCTCAGGCGCTTGGGACAGTAAAAGAGCATGTTACTCGACAAGAACGGAAGTACGAGGTTCATTTGCAAGAAATACGCACCGTTAGTGGCCCGACCACTTTTTTTCTTGCCTGCGACCCCTTTCCACTTGGTGATACAGTCCCTGATACGCCAAAGGAACTCGCGTGGCCCAAAGACAACCAAACTTCACATAGGGAGACTATAATTTCCGGTAACCCAAGGCTGTCGTACGTCTGGACTTCATCCCTTGAATGCACACGTACCAAAAGGGTCGTTGATGGAGGATCAAAGGCCACAGGACTGGTCTTTGGCTTCGAGAAAGTAGTGACACGCTCCGCGTCTTCACAGAACGCGGCCAGCCTTCTCAGTGCTTCTGATTCACCTCCCCTGATGCTCGTTGTAGCAGGGGGCAAGCCAAGCTCCCCGAGGGTTGGAATTTCAAAGTCGCCTTTGGAACCAGCGAACGAGTCTAGATTGTAGGGTGATGAGGTTTCTTCTGTGGTGTGATCGGTGAAGGAATCATAATACCATAACAGACTACCTCCGTTTCACGCCCACCTGCGTTGAGATCGACATCGCGGTGAACAGGATGTTCCGAACGTGTGAACGCCGAAATATCAGTAACCCCCGGAGATGGAATAAATTGGGGACCGGGAGAGGACGGTCGGGAGTCGGAAGATTCCTGACAGCCTGAGGGAACAAACGGGGTATGAGACGCATCACCCCATTCGTAGGATAAGTGGCAAATACCACGCGCCACGATGAAATGGAGAGCGCTGCTTTTCCTCCATGTGCATCCACCACAGCCTGGGGATCGTACAGCGTGTGGCCAAGGATATCCAATACGTGGACGCCCGCGGCGAGTACACGTGATTTCACGTCAGCGTCGCGCGCAGCTGCATATGCCGTGCTGTCCTTCTCAAACACGAGATGCGTAATGTGCCACGCTGGACACAGAGCCGGGATAACGGTCTGAGGAGGTCCGCGGACGACATGGAGCTTCGTCTTTGGGTTACATGCAGAGAGGGAGCGAGAAAGGTTGTGCATGCTCTCCAAAAGGAAGTTTATTCTGGTCGAACATGCAGGTTACGATCGAACAGAACCTTTTACGGTACCAAGGACGTACCTGTTTACACCGACTTTGTGAGCGAAGACATACTCCGGGTCCCAGGTCCATATCTACGTAGTTTGCTCGAAAACGAGGTGGATATGGAAATCGTTTGAAGGAACATACCGGATAAAACACGTCTGGGTTCAGGTTGAGCGCTCCATGTAAAGCGGGCGAGTCGTGTAGACGGAGATCTGTGCGAAACTAGTAGAGAACGCGAGCGGCAGGTTGAGACATGTTGTTAGACGTACACAACAAAACAGACGACCATCCCAATCCCAAGCCTTTATTTCATGACGACTGCACGCTGAAACTCTGATGTGGCTCCAGTCCGAGTCCCACGTTATGAGCCATGACGTTGAGCCTGGAGGCGTTCCGCTGCGAGTCACGTGCCATCCTCCCAGAGTTTCAACCATAAGTCACATTCGGTCCAATACCCGCGTGCATGTGATAGCGTACAAAATCTGCGAAAAAGCAAGAAACCAAAGCTCCAGAGTATGGGTCCATAATCTATATACGTGAGGGTCCAATCTAGAATGCGCAACAAGGTAGCTCGAATCATGGCATGCAATGCAAAACGACAGTCCCTCGAGGACGAGACGCGGAAAACACTAGAATTGCATTCTACCTGAGAATGAATGCGGAAGTGAGTGCCCAGTAAAGGTAGCGCTTTTGGGCATGGTCGACGTGAGCGTCTGCGTCGAGAAGCGCTGCAAGAACTGCTCGTCGATGGGGTCGCGTCTTGGATATGAGAGGTTTTGGAGGTAGTCGAGGGGTACTAGTTGTTCAGTCAAGTGAATGGGGTTAATCCTCGGGCTTGGGGTTGCTGGCATGGATGACGACGAAGATGGAGGCGAAGGGCAATTATACGTGTGGCCAGGGATGGTATCTCGAAACATAGTATGATCTCTGCTGACGTTCAAATTAGGTTCCGAGTACGTAGTTTGACGGACGCCACTCGAACTGTGGTGAGGATGGTCGGCCGATGACGGCAGAGAGAAGGTGGTTTTCCGTGCACTGGGAGCTTCTGACAGCTCTAATTGAGAAGCGTTGGCAGACGTGGGGAACTGGGTGTATATGGGTGCGGGGACTTGGGAGCGATAGAAAGAAGGCTGAACAAGATCCGATGTGGAGACGACAGTTTCCATTGGAGCTTGTGACATGCGCTTCGCTACGACGGACTTTGGGAGATCGTCGTCTCTGCGGGATTTGCCATCCCTGCGAGCACTACGGAACCATCCATCTGGGACGGGGACGTCACCGATCCCCTTGACATTATCGATCGTGTCCAGTCGATCCAGTCTTTGTTGGCTAAAGTAAGCCGCTATCGGGTGGAGGATTGGCCGGGGGAGTGCGGAGATTGCCCTGAAACACGTACTGAGGTGCCACTTTCTGAAGATGCCTCGTGGGCGGTCCTCGGGCAAAGAGACGCGCACACTATAAGTTTGCTTTATTAGGCGTTCAGATTCGCTTGTCGCACGGGCTCGCGGTGAGGGGTACATGCTGTATATGTGACAAGATTAATATAATGGAGGCGATCGAATTAGGTTAAGTGGACAATAAGGGAGCGAACAAGATGGAAGCACGGCGGGGGAAGTATAGAAAAAGGGTAATAATGACTGACCTAATCATCTGCGCCCAGGGGGTAGAGGCGCTTGTTGGATCATCGGTCACGTCGCACTCTTTCTGGTGGTAGAAAAGAAAGTCCTAAACAAGGGTAAACAGGTGGTGGGGAGAGACGGCGACGAGGCGTACATCACGGACTCGACTTGGGCCCCAGCCCATACCGTCGGTCCTGGAGAGAGACGTGAGTGGGGCGCGAGGAGATGGAGTGGCAAGACGGACCATCGCTCCATGCCGAGACCGGTTGCCTCTGAGTTGGCACTGCGCTCTTCCCAGACGTAAACGTTGCCGGGGACGATGGCGCGACGCTCCTCTGCATCGAGACGGCGTGTTATGAGGGGGATGACGTTGCGTGCGACGGCATAGAAGACCTGGAGGGCATCCCTTGTGGAGCGGATGCGGACGTTCTGGAGGGAGGGATGTTGCATGGGTGGGGATGGGAACGGAGGGACGGTTGGGAGGGGAGGCTATATATTGCGAGGGACGATATGTAAGGCGGGGTGAAGAGGAGGAGGCCCAAGATGGAAAAATATTTAAAGTTTGAATTGAGTTAGCACACGGGTTGCGAAAAAAAAAGCGACAACGTTTAGATTTGTAGGCGAATGATCGGGCACAGCGAACGAGTTTGCTAAATTTACGGGGCTGCCCAGCCCACACGGAGATCGGCGGGACCAGAAAGCCAATGGCCAAGTGGTAATGGAAGCCCATCCCAAGCAGAAGCACCCTCTTCTCCCAAAACGTCGACATCGCTCGCCCGGCAGCCTCATCAAACCTTGAGCTTGATTCTGTCATCCTCTTCCGTCCATTTATGCTAATTTATCAGCACCCCAACGTTAATTCTCCTAGGCGATGAGCCCTGTCACTACCATGTGCACCATCATCCCGCCTTGCTCAGCACCCTCCATACTGTATCAATTCCGTACAGCCTACCTGATCTCGGCATCTATCCTTAGCGCTCTCCCTCCTTGATACGCCCTCGATCGCCCCGCCCCGCCGCCCCTGCAACTTGGCGTGCCGACGACGGCGATCGTCACTACCCGCGCGGGGGTCACTCGCGATCTGTCCTGTCATTGCTCTCCCCAGTCTGCCAGAACACACACCATGCGTGGAACCCAGTCAGACATGCGGTTCGAACGCCACTAGGCGTTTTTCGCGTGCGTCAACCATTGTCCCAGGTCACTCGACCATTTGACAAACGACCGCGCCACCGGTGGTCACCTCCAACTCCAAGGGAGATCCGCCGCCGACCACCCTCTCCATCTCACCACCCGACAATGACTAACCCCATAGGTGAGCCAGATCTAATCTCGACACCCCCTCGCAGTGCTGGGAACGGCTATTTTCGTACCTCGGATTATCCCGCCCGACTGAATGCACATCGTACGTGGATACCTCGCCGGGTGCTCTGCCCCTGCGGCCTTCCGCTTCCTGAGATGAATTGTCCTCCAACTGAGATGCCACCGCCATTCGGCTGGCGTTCCCCGGCCGAAGCTGTGTGGCCCCTGAAATTTCGTTTGTCCAATTATGTGAGCGTCATTCATTCCAAACCGCAACCTCCATGACTGGCCACCGGTCACAGTACCTCGAGGCTCTCTCCCCATCCCTCCCTCGACCGGCACAGGGACTTGAACCGCGAAGGTTTCATGGCGTCAGGCCGATTCAATGTCCGAGACTCCGTGGCAGTCCAAGGCTACGATGTGCGAGCAGTGCCGGTTCCGGGTGCGCTTGCATGGGACGTGTTCCACACCGTCTCTCTCGGCGTCTGCCGTGACCAACCTCCACGCCAGCTCATAGCTCCATAGTTCCGAATCACTCACTTAAACCACATCCGTCCACGAACGCCCTTGGCAGTACAGACGCGGCCACATTCGAACCCATCCCTTTCCCACCACAACATGATGTGTGTATGGCCTGGGCGCAATCACTCTGGCGAAAAAAGTCAATGATCCCCCCTCCTGTCATCGTTTTTCGAGCATGTCACACGCCCAAACGTCCGTTCGTCCACACAAGTCGCGCTACGCACTCCTGGCCGGTATCAGCCGCCAGCGGGTTAGCTGAAATTCAGGGCAGGGAAGCGGGGATTACTCGTCTTGTAAAGCTCATATGACCGTGGCAACGAAACGCGCTCAGCTTGCCAATCTGTTCGACCCACGTCATCACACTCAGTGGCTAAGCCAGTGCGAGCGGTGGTCGCAAGTCTGTCCAAGTATGGTCAGTAGAGGCAATCGTACATCAGCACTCGGTGCCAGGTACATCGCCTTTGGTACCCGTCGCTGATGCAGCAGCATTTGACCCGACGCGGCATGATTCATCATCTGGAAGCCAAACCCGAATCAGCTGCGGTGCATCCTGTGACAGCGTCTTTCAGACTTGGAGAACGTTTCTGCCTCAAGCTCAGGTGCATCATGCTTCTTGATGTCACGCATGCCTTGCACCCCATACATCACTGCGGACCTACCTTGACTTCGCCACCATCCAATTCCCGATGTAGATCTCGTGCGCGCATCGTTAATGTCTGACGTGGAACGAGGAGGTGCGTGCGAAGACGTACGACTTTGAACGCTCTCGACGTGCTCTTCATAACCCACAGCTTGAAGGGTTGAAGGTCAACCGCCTCGATGTGACAAACCGGGGGACGCAAACAATCCCTACGCCTGCGCAACACACCATTTTGTCGTAATGCAATGAGGGGGGTGTATGTACAATATAAATGTAATGGATCCTGTGCAATGTCTGGTGGAGATGAGCATCCCAACTACAAGTCCTAGACGGCGGTGGAGCTGGATTGGAAATATCGAGCCAGGTATTTGGCAACCAGAATTTTGGGACCGGCGACCTACATGACCAGATGGTCTTTTGCATGAAACCGGGTCAACGTTGTTCATCAACGAATGCGGGCGGATCTTACCTCGCAATGGAAGGACGATGGGTGACAGATCTGAAATTTCGGCGTAGTGCGTCTGGTCGCGGAACATGTACCGTACCCGTAATGACTTGGGAGTCTTGGGTGCGGGGTCACAGAAGCCCTGTATGCCCGACTACGCGCAAACAGTGAGCACCATATGAATATTCTGCTGTGTTTCTAACGATCACCTTTGGCACCCTGTTCGACACGTATAGTTGACTCTTGTGCACGAGCGCTTGAAGAGGTATCGTCACGTCTATATCGAGACCTGCAGTTTCATTGCTCACAGCCGCCGGTCCATAGGCGGCCTCCAGGATGACCAGCCCTAACGGGGAGTGAGTAAGAACGGGGGGAAAGCTTCTCTTGAAGCGCAATGAATTTCACCTCCTATCGCCCTTTCAGCGTCCATATGTCTTCTCGCGGGCTCTCGCAGAAGGAGAATGGTATTCTCAGTTTGCCTCATTACCGCCGACCGTTCCTCTTTCAGCGCCCTTCGGGCAGCATCAAAGTACCTGGATTTCCGGTCAGGAACGCCCAGAAATTCAGAGGAGCGTCAACATACATAGCACGCTGTGCACGGCGGCGAGGTTTGAGTATGAAGTGGTATCCAAGAGCCAGTGCCGTAGAAGGTATTATGACAGAATACAAGGCCAATGTGTCATTGTTCTCTGGCGAGAGAACAATCGGTAGCATCCATTTCTGCCGGAGATACGATAACCTGACGGCACATTGGGTGAGCACGTAGTGCGAACCATAGAGTCGCTTACTCAAATCTCGCGAAAACACCCCAGTTACCTACTCCAGCGGTAGTAGAAAAAGCACTCCTTTTTCCATTCCATTTTGCCGAAATGGAATAGGCTGCGCCCGGTAAACCAATTTCCACGCCCGCTTTCAAGCGAAGAGCAAGCTCGTGGAGGAAAACGGAATAATTTATTGTGAAGCATGATTCTGGGCCATTAAGGATCATACCATAGGACCAAGATCCAACGCCTGCGCCAAAACCAGTAATTGACCCCGGCCCATTGTCAAACATGGGCTCAGCGGGGTCTGGGGCTGATGTGTATCCTTCTGGTAACGTTAGGTCAAACGGCTTTGATGAATGCACATGCAACTCGAGACGACCACCAGGTGACCCTGGCGAGAACGTCCAAGCCGCCGATCCTTGGATTGGGGAATGACGAAATAATCGGCGACCAACAGATAGAGTAAAAAACGGGGGCAAAGTGCGCCACAAAGTAGGAATAAAACCGGCTCTCAGCACAATGGCATTGTTGCTGTCGTTGAAAGTCGTCGCAGCGGCGATGATTTGGGGGTTTAGAAATCCAGTGGTCAACTACAACCGAAGCCATTTGCGGTGCATTGAGTGATGAACGAAAAGGTGTCGCGGACGGACGAAATCTACCTCTAATGCGAATCGCGGGGAAAATTGATGCTGTAGAGTTCCCGTCAAGGTACGTGTGATATTCCGAGCTGCAGTTTGAGAATGACCAGTAAGGGAAATAGTGGTTTTGGGTCCTAAGCGTTTCTAGAGGGTGAGATGGAGAGGCTGTTTATCAGATCAATCAGATTAGGCAGCAATAAAGGGACCTAACCATGACACTCTGGCGGACACCAAAACTGGTAACACCGATGCCACGTACGCGGTTGAGAATGTCGCGGAAATTCTGTACAGAATCATTGCCGCTGGCGAATAGAGAGGCGGCATTGATTGAACAAGTGACAGTGCCTCTGGGCTGAAGAAGCCGTTCGACGGTCTCATGGCGGCGATCAAATTCCCATTCGTCAAGTGCCGCCTTAATCTGATTTTCCGTTGGCTGAGCCACTGGTTTGGGTATCAATACTGAAGGCCTACTTCTTCGTTATCTCTTGATCGTAGCTCCGCGGGCCATTTCCATTTTAGACCTTCCGGCCCTATATATTGAGGAATAGGAGAGTTATAAAAGCAGAGACGGACGGCAGTTTGCGGACAGGACTTACCCAGGCGATCATACACTTGTCTGTTAAGTGAGGTATGAACGGCGTGGAGGAGGAAAGGTGGGTATGGCTACGCACCGAAGAAATGGGTCTGACAGCACTGTTTTACACAACAGTCAGGGGGCGCGGATGCAATACAAAATGATGGAAATGCAGGGCAGAGGACGTCGGAGAAGCTCACCTTCGTAAGCTTTCTGTATCTCAAGGAACTTAGTAGCAGCGGTATCCTTGGTACGTTCGTCATGCTGCTTGTCGGGGTGGAATATGACGGACAAGGCTCTGTAGCGCTCCCTTATCTCATTTTGGGAAGCGGTACTGGGTAAGTTGAGCACGGCACTATGTCAAATATCAGTCAAGAACGAGTCAGGAATGTATCACGACTGACTAGAGGTAGTCTCTGGTGTCCATGCGGTCCGCTACAAAGTGTGTCGTACTTGGTCGCGCTCGGAGTGGGGGTCATGTGACATTTACATCATTTCGCACGGCCATGGTGCCACGTCGCGTCCATCCAGCCTTTGACCAACACCAACATGACATCCCGCATTAACATTGGTCGCCCCGTCGCAGCGAGCTACAATGCTGACCCACACGGCTTTTCCAACTCGCGACCCTCTCCGGGTTACAGAGCCGCGGACCCGGACGACCCGTTCGAGAAGTTGAGGGTTTTGGGTAAACAGGTCGAGGACGCCATCGAAGTCTACTCACAACCCCTTCGACCCCACCTCCCCGCAATCGGTCGCTTCCTCATTGTTGTCACGTTCTACGAGGACGCACTTCGGATCATCACACAGTGGAGCGACCAGCTTTGGTATCTGCAAACGTGTGTCCTTCGCTTCCCCTTCGCACCACGCCCTTAGTCCTTTTCAACAGTCACAGACATTTTTACTGGGGTCTATCCCATCTCTTTTTGTTTCTGAATGTCATTGTACGTGCCGTTTCGTTTTTTCTTCCCTCTCCGTGAACCAAGCACGACAAATATAGGTCATGTTGGCAGCATCCTCTGCTGTTATTTCGAAACGTTTCACAGAATACGCAGTCATTGGTCTCCTCTTGGTCGTCATCTCTCAAGGGTTCGGTTATGGTCTCATCTTTGACTTGAACTTTTTCCTCCGCAACCTCAGTGTGATCGGCGGCCTTGTCATGGTGTTTAGTGAAACACTCATCTCTAGAAAGAAAAACTTTGCTGGTCTACCCTCAATAAGCGAAACAGACCGCAAAAAATAGTCTGTATTGTTTTCGAATATCCCGTTGTCTTTCTGACTTTCTGCTCCTCTAGCTTCCTCCTCGCGGGACGCGTCTTGCTCATATTCTTGTTCCTTGGGTTCATCCTTCAGGGCAAATGGAGTATAGGCCGTGTATTCGTCTCTCTTTTCGGTCTTGCCGCATGCACCATGGTCGCCGTCGGCTTCAAAGCCAAGTGGTCTGCTACCTTCCTGGTCATCATATTGAGCGTTTTCAACGTCTTCGCCAACAATTGGTGGAGCGTACATAGCGCACACCCTCAGCGTGACTTCCTCAAGTGAGTACACACTTGTCCCCGAGTTCGTGTCGCTTACGAGTATGCTTCAGATATGATTTCTTCCAGACACTCTGTAGGTTTCTGGAGGATTATAAGACGCGGCGTACTTATTGTTTTCTACAGCGATTGTTGGTGGCCTTATTCTTCTTGTGAACATTGGACCAGGCAAGGGCCCCCTGCAATACGATCACCCCGTGACTGACTTTGTACTAGGTGGCCTCTCCGTGGACGAGAAGAAAAAAACATATTGAAGAGCTACGTACTGTCGGTAATGCACACCTACTCAGTGGATCCATGGACAATGTGCTGCTGGGCAGGGGTAAACTTTCGCATTTGACCAGGTACATAGACTGAATATCCGCATGATCTTTGTTACTGGAGTCTCTGGAACATGTGTGTGTGATTCGTTGGTGGACTGTCTTTTTCGTACTGTTCATAGTTGGCGTTGGTTTTACTAGTCACGTGTTTTTTTTTTTTACTGGGATGTCGCGGACAGCAACTTCCTTTCGTCGAGATGAGCGACATTAAGGTGTACACCGTCAACGGTGCTATTGCGGGGTCGTCCTCCTCGATACCTGACTGGCTTAAGAAAAGTAGGACATCAAAAGCAAAGGGAAAGCGGGCCCTCCGCGAACATGTCGAAGGTCAGATAGAGCTCATCCAGGGGTTCGAGTTCCCCGAGGCGAGCAATAGAATCAAGACAACGCGAGACGGGCACCATGCGATCGCAACGGGGACGTACAAGCCCCAAATGCGGGTCTGGGATCTGGACGAGCTCACTCTCAAATTTGAGCGGCATGCTGATGCGGAGAACGTCGATTTCATTGTGAGTAAGTCCTCCCTTATCTTTTTCTAGCAATGGGAACCTGTAGTGGGGATGCGGCATGCTCAGTCAGAGATGATAGATACTGTCAGATGACTGGACGAAGACGATACATCTCCAAAACGACCGCACGATCGAGCTACACACGCAGAGCGGTTTCCACTACCGGACGCGCATCCCGCGTTTCGGCCGTTCCATTGCATACCACTACCCGTCCTGCGATGCGCTCATTTCCGCTTCCGGAAACGAGATATATCGTCTTAACCTCGAACAAGGACGGTTCATGAATCCGCTGGTACTCAGCCCGCCAGAGGGTGACTCCATCCTTGGGGTCAACTGCATCGACATAAATCCAGCGCACCAGCTACTGGCGTTCGGGATCGACGGGTATGCGGGCGTACAGTTCTGGGATCCCCGTTCGCGTTCTGCCGTCGGCGTTCTCCATCTGCCCGAAGGTCGCATCGCTCGCACTGGACGGGCCAAGGTGACGCTTCCGGGCGTCGACGATGAATCGTCGTCGAGTTCTTTGGCAGTGACGGCGATTGCAGCGAGGTCCGACGGGCTCTCGTACGCGATCGGTACCTCTACTGGACACACGCTTCTCTACGATATACGGTCGCCGAGGCCGTTCGCGCTAAAAGACCAAGGATATGGATTGCCATTGAAAAGCGTCGCTTGGCTCGAGGGTGGCAGTCGTATGGCCGGCGACGGGATGGTCCTCAGTGCGGATAAAAAAGTGGTCAAGATTTGGGACCGGAATATGGTATGGAGGGTACTTTTGGTCGCATGTTGTACACTGGTGCTGATGTGGCTCCAGCCCTCATCGAATTTCGTATCGATCACTCCGGCCACCGACCTCAATGATATTCATCACATACCGGGGAGTGGTTTACTCCTCACTGCCAACGAAGGCATCAAAATGGCATCGTATTATATCCCCCAACTTGGACCCGCACCCCGGTGGGCGAGTTTCCTCGAGAACATTACGGAGGAGATGGAAGACCAAAGTGTACGGAACGTGTACGAAGACTACAAGTTCGTTGAGAGGAGCGAGTTGCAGACGTACGACTCCCCGACTTGTCCTGCGTCTATGTCGCACTAATTCTTTACCCTTGTGCGTAGCCTCGGGTTGGATCACCTCATTGGTACCCCCGCACTCAAACCATATATGCACGGTTACTTTGTGTCTCTCAAGCTTTATGACACTGCACGTGCCATCGCCAATCCTTTCGCGTATGCAGAACACCGCGAGAAACTTGTCAAGGAACGCCTCGAAAAAATGGCGGATACCCGTATACGTACGCGCAGGGACGGGGCTGCGACGTCCGTCAAAGTCAACAAAGCTCTCGCAGAAAGAATTGAACGAAATGTGGAGCGTGAGCGAAGGAGGGAGGAAAAGAAAAAGGCGAGAAAGGCCAAAAAGGCTACAGAGGGTGAACCGGAAGATGCGGATGACGCCATGTCTGTGGATGAGGAAGAGGCGGGCGGCGAAGGGCAGGTCACGCTTCTCAACGACCCTCGGTTCAAGGAACTCTTTGAAAATCCTGACTTCATGGTGGACGAGACAAGCAGGGAGTACGCCCTGCTCAATCCCTCTTCTGTCGCAATGAAGCATGCCAATTCATCCCGGGCAAAGACGGCTGTGGAGGATGAGGAAGACGAAAGTGATAAAATGTCATCGGATGGCTTGGGCGGCAGTGGTGATGAGAGCAGTGAGGGTGCCAGTGACACCGACAGCTCCGATGCCGGCGGTGGGTATAGGGGGAACAATTTCATTTCCGGGGACTGACACCTTTCACTGCAGAGTTGAGCAAGCACGATCCCCGATCCACACCGGGACAGAAGAACGCGCGTCTTCAGCAAGTCTACTCGAGGACACGCGACATTAATAGACAGTCGAACAAAGTGCATTTCGTCCCACTGGTCACCCAGGCGAACACACCAGCTGACAAGATAAACGACAAGGACGCCTCGTTTGGGCAACGTCTTGTTTCTCGGCAGTCGTCAAAGCCGTCCGTTGAATCACCTCCGGCAGTGCGGTTTAGCGCGGATGGCGGAATGGAAATGAGTTTCATCCCTTCCAGTGCTGGTGATGACGGGCCAAAGCAAGCATCTGCGCAAAAGAAGAAGACTGTCCGGAAAGGCGTCGAAGTATTTGGCGCGGGCATGGAACGGGGCATGGAAGAGCCTAGAAGTGAGATGAGCGAGAGCGAGCGTAGCGGTCGAAAACAGCGTAGAAAGGGGATACGGAGTGGTAGTAAAAATGTTTTCAGACAATTGAGCTCATAGCCGTGGTCATCTTGTCTATCTCTTACTACTGCAAGCTAGTTGTGCGATGGCAGATCATTGTAAGTCCCCGCAAGCATCGTCGACCAGCTCGACGTCTCATTGAAGGCGTACCTCGTAGCGACACAATCCCAATATGCTGCTGCTGCTCGCGTTCCACTGATAAAATCGCCTGCTGTGAGGGTGCCCCCACAAGTGCGTCATCCCCGCTCCACCACCCCACCATTGATCTCACGCGTCCTTCCTCCAGGTCCAACTCCCACCTGACATCCACCCTCTTCCCGACAGTGTCGTACCCTACGTGAGTCCTCGCAGCGTCTAAACAGGGGCCCCACCAACATCTCCACCTGTTCATATGATAGTTTGCCTACCCATTCGTGCTCGAGCCACACGTCCTCTCCCTCGAGTCCTCCAGGCGAAGCGCGCTCGCCACCTATGCCACACGGCGCGAAGGCCTCCTCCATGCGCGTGAGGATGCAAAGGAGCGGCGCCGCCTTGACGCGCTCAAAAAGGTAGCCCCGGGCTTTGATGGCAACGTCGGGAGCGCTCTCGAGCCCGTGCGCAGTAACGTACCGTCCAACCCTGAGGAGAGACAGTCCGTACCGGGCAGGCAGGTAGGAGGTGGCGTCGACGTCATGGACGATCTCGTGGGCCAGCTCGAAAAGATGGTCGGTGCCACGCCTGCTACCGATAGGACGACGGCGTGAGAGGTCGTCGTGATGGTGTGCCCGCAGTGTATGCTAATGTAGGGCCTCTAATTTCATACGACCGTTACCACAAACAAGGTCGCCAACGGCGTATGAAACAAGGATATGGAAGGACTCTATGGTTTCATGGCAGTGTTGGACATGGCGCCTGTGACAACACCTTCGGGCGAGTATCTATTAACGCCCCTGAACACGGCACTAGGGACTTCTTTGTTTTGATCCGTCGTGAATCTGAAGACAATGGAGTACGATCACCACCATATCTGTTGGCCTTCATGGCCCGTATTGACCGCGCTACACGTAGCCTATCCACCCTGAAATTCTCTGGAACATCCTGGCTTCGTTTGGTTCCAAATCGGAATTCCACGATCGACAAATTGATCTCTCTCGAAAATCTTCGATATTGCACAGCTGAGCCAAAGAGAAAGGAGGTCAGATGCCTACAGGATTTGCTAGCCCAATGCCAGCAATGTGCCTACACCGTCACTTGAGAATTATCTAATCCGATAGCATTAGCACTGCCTTCAGCGATCATCTCGCCCATCATGACATCAGGCTCATTCGTGGCGGTGTGGTTTACACCAATGTTCACCATCGCAGTGAGTGAGAGGCTCCAATATCACTGGGGAACCATCGGTTCAGAACAAGTACATCATTAAATTTGACCACAATACTATCTTGATAGAGCGGTTGTATATTAATCAGTTGGTGTAGCCCATCCGTCTTCTCCTCCTGACCCTCTCGATGTGGACGGCCATCCCAGTCTCACCTGGCTACTTCCTGGGTCACTATCATGAGTTTTGTGTGAGGCCTGGGGGAGTCTCTGAGTGGACGAGTAGGACCCCGATAGGGAGAGAGCTGAGCTAGAACCGATGGTCGGAAATGCGGTCGAGGATGGTGAAAATGAACCCTGGCTAGTCATCGAGAGGAGCCCGCCTGAAGTAAACGCGCCAGAGGATCCGGGCGATGAAAGTGATAACCGCAAATTACGGGTCGGTTCGAATGGGGGTGCTTTGCTGGATAGCGTTGACGAGCCGACGGAGCTCGTTGAACGAGATAGCGAGGACGACGGGGACTGGGAGGAAAAAATCGTGTTGGTGGAGTGTGACAATGTCGGCGTTGCCGGAATAAAACTGGAAGGCCCAGAATGAGAGATTGACGAGGAAGATGAATGTAAGACTCCCGAAGAATGAGCAAGGCCGGGAGGATGTGATAATCCTGAAGCGCTTTCGGTACTTGTACGATAGGTAGATAGCGACCTTGGCTGGTGGCGAGCAAGGTGCGGAGGCGATATTGGCGGTTGAGAGGTTCTCTGTTCAAGTGGACGTCCGATCGTACCAGGATGTGATAAGCGCCTCCGTTGTGAATCTGTTCTCGAAGGATCTCCAAACAAGCTATCCAATGCATCGCCGTTCTGGAGACTATCCTGTTCCGTGAGCTCGATTTGCCGTTGGATCTCCGCGAGCTGGGCCTCGAGGTCTGGTATCACAGAGTTCTCCAGTCTCTCTTTCTTCACTGTCAGGCGTTCGAGCCTCTGACCCAACGACGCGCACTCTCCCTTCATGCTATCCTTCCTTTTCCTCACTTCCTCCTCTTGTTTTTCCCGTTCGGCCCGGACCACGTCGGCTTCCTTCTTCACCTCCCTTAGAACATCTTCGGCCTCCGACTGCTTTTCCATCAGCCCTGGTAACTCTTGTCCGTCGGTTTCTGTCTGTTGCTCGAGCTCTTCCCGGTTTTCATTTGCACGTCGCACTGCCTCTTCGAGGGTGCGGACGCGTTGACGCGCTTTATACTCTGCAATACCGGCTTTTTCCGACGTTCGTTTCAGCGCGTCAATCTCAGCGCGCAGGCTAGTTGTCGTTTTGTTCGCGTCGCGTCTGGAAGATTTGAGAGCCGCCTGCAAGTTGGCTTGCTCAGTGTGCAGGGCGTTTAGCTGGTGCGAGAGCGTTCGTAGACGCTCTTCCGGAGTAGGTGTCAGGGAGGTCGATGGGGCAGACGGAGAATATTCGTTGGCGTTACTCGCCGAAGCAGACATAGCCTCTGGCGTCGCGATGGAATGGTGATCGTCACCTCGCTCGCTATCCAGGGACGCGTTTTCGGTGTCTACGTTACGGGCTAAGCGATCACCACGCCGAAAACACGTGTACACTCACCCTCGGTAGTGACCTGCCTTCGCATCGTCCCTCCACTAACGAGTGCGAGGTTAATGTCGTACTGCCTGCCAGGGTGTAGCCCGTAGATGACGATGATGGCTTCGTCAGCATGGTCGTTCATGCGAAGGATGACGCGTTGCCAGTTTGAGCCATTTACGTCCACAGAAAGCCCATGAGACAGCGCGTCCGCGATAATTCCGCGTGAATCCAAAGTATTATCATTATTTGTGTCGCTTGAGATGTCTCCGTCGAGTTCCGGCTCTGGCTCGTCTTCTGCGGTGTGTCGGGTATCGAGGGATGACGAAAGGATGAATGTAGCAGAAACGGATGTTATTTCCCGTACTGCGAGCGTAAGGTGAGGTGTCCATGGACGTATGGTATGCCATTCGGAAGGGCCAGATGTAGATGGATCCGTAGCAGTAGCAGTTACTGCGTCACCCATATCAAGTAGTAGATTGTTCTACCCAAGGATGATTTTCAAACGCGAAGTGGCTTGTGCTTTGAGATGCAAGACGAATGCGTCGAGTATCTATTCCCTGGTCGGCGCGTCTTCTCGCGCTTGTGTGCTAGTGTGCGGATTCCGGTGGCCAGGGTTGTGGCTCGTACTAGGGCAATGTGATAATTGCTCCCAATCCAGTGTTGTTTAGATCTAAAGCCTTTAGTAAACATCCAAATAAGGAAAGCCTATCTTGACCTCGGACCCGCCGAGGCCGACTGGGCGGCATTCGTTCATCAGCGACCCTCATGGGGGTCTCGAAGGCATACTGACGATCGTATGAATACATTGTAAGTGATGCTGTCACAAAGTGCTAGATGCTTACTGATTGGTTCGGAATTCTGGGCTCGTTCGGTTGGGATACTAGAACTAGCTTGCCGACGCTGTCAAGTAGCACGCTCTTTTGTCCTCGTACGCACAAATCCATGGATGTCCCTGGCCAAGAATAACGGGTCTCAGCTTCCAAACTTGCGGAGATGTTGTTCAATGTCTCAGTCACCGGTCCAAGCGCGCCAAAACAACTGGCATAGATAACCTCGCGTCCGGCTCGTACTGTGTTTCTTCCTCTCAACCTCTTCTCACCTTCCAATTGGCTGATGTGGCTTTCCACGCTCGTGCCAAGATCACGGCCTATTTTAGGCCTGTAAAACCACGGAATGTACCCATTGATGACACATCGAATTGAATTGACTTTGAACTGGGACTTGCAATTATGAGTCGACGCAATTCGGTATGTTTCAATGTGGCACACCCACCTAATACATCTGCGCATCAACGAAAGGAAAGATCCCAAGCACACCTTTCTAAGGTCTCAAAGGATGGCTTTTTGATGTCTTATCTCTAGGCTGAGGTACGCGGAAGCTGCGACGCCTTCGTTACTGCGACGGACGGAGATACTCCATTACACCTACTGTTGGCGCAAGGCGAGGAAATGGGTTGTTTGAAGAGTGCCAAAATCCTCACTAATGCTAGATGTGATCCTCATGCCCTGAGCTTATCTGGGGATACTCCACACCGCGGCAAGGAGCAGGATCGCTAGTACCATCTTGAGCTATCTTCTCTCACAAGGTGCGCTACCACCCCACAGTGTCTTGTGCATCTCGACGGCGGCAACCATTCCATTCCTACTCGGCAAAGGCCATACATTATGTAGCGTCTCAATCAACAACGATATGAAACTAGTGCATTGCACACTCAGCTCACCGCCTTTGTTAACAAGGTAACAAATCGTTCGTGCTTTATTGAAGCCGTCATTTACTCAGCACAGCGAGAGTCACATCGGATGGGAGTGGTATGGAGGTGTATCGACGACGGAGATGTGTCGCCGTCGTGTGGCGATCCGAGCAGATGCTTTCCTGGGCCAAGTCGAGTACGGAAGGGTTACATCCAGAAGAGACTAAGTGTAGTGATACAGTATCTTTGAGCCGTGATTCTCCTCCGGCGAGCAAAGTCAACTCGATATTTTCTCCTTTCGTCTTCCAATACCACCGCTGCTCATCCGGCTACCGAACAAACGCCATTTCATCTTCAACGCATTGATGTCAAGGGTATCTTTTAACACCTCCAGAGTTATTGGGTTCGCAGGCAGGGTTGCAGCCAACAAATGCACTCTAGAGCCTTTACATCCGCAGTGTCAGCGGAAAACCCCCCGAGAAACGTAACCATAGCAGACGTTGTCTTTAGCGCACCGGGTCTGCATCTCTACACGCTTTCCAGGGCGTCGGTGAGCCAAGAGGGGAAATCGAGCATTTCAACGCCACGATTCCGAGCGTTGTCAGCATGACACGGGCATTTGAGGAAGTATTTGCCAAGTGAAAGACCGAATTCGTCCCAGGCGCGCACGCAGACGGCGGTCGCCCGACAATCACAGTCTTCACATTCCTCTTTAGCCAGTTTCAGCATCCAACGCTCACCCTGCTGGACCTTGAACCAACGGAGGTACATGCCAAGATCTCCTTCAACAGCTTCCAGCTGTGCAGAGACATCGGGAGGACCGTCCGTGGTCTGAGAGCTAGCCCCCGGGGTGCCAGTTACCGGGGGACCGACCGTAGAGTCTGATGGGGTGTTGGAAAATGTAACGCCTATCATCCTTGCCGCATCCTCGTCGCCGTCCTCGATTACTTGGATTTCATCAGAGGAAGAGTCGGAGGAAGGAGAGGATGACCGGGGAGGGGCGTCAACTATTTTGTCCTCCTTTTGTTGTTTTGAAACGCCAGGCGAAACGGATTCCTTCTTGACCACGCATGCGTGCTTCGAGTAACGCTTTCTGCTGTTGAACAGCCGCCCACAGCCAGCACACTTTTTACCCTCACCGGTCGTAGCGATAGAGGGGGCGCCAGGAGGGGGAACGATCCGCTTTGCAGCTTCACGTTCACGTTCTCTTTTGGCAGCACGTTTGCGTTTCCGTGCGAGTCGGTTCTTTTCCCGAAGAGCGCGGTTGTCCTTAGTCTTGCCGCTTTGAAGACGACGGAAGATGTCGTCCTCCTCTTGGTTCAGAACCTCCAAAATGTAGACAAAGAGGGCACGTTTGGCTATCGAAATAGCAGGGGGTGCCAAGCCCTGAGGGAAAAGGGACAGAGACGCCTTCAACAAGTGAGAGTGAAACTCGGGCGAAAACTCAACCCAGGCGATCTCCTCGACGTTCTCCGATAACGTCGCCAGGACCACGTTCTCAACGAGCTTGGTTCGGGACAAGACGAGTCTCGAACGAAGGACATTCAATATCTCAAAGCACGAAGGCTCTGGCTTGTTCGAGGATGTGGTGGCCGGAGAGGAAGTGTTGTTCTTCGGCATGTTGAAAATCTAAGAGAAGTGCAAACCTACTAAGCAGACTCCTCAGCTACTACGGCCAACGGGATAGATTAGTACAAACTTGAAGTGAAAACTACTGTTCTTGGCTGTCAGTTAGACATCATATATGGATACAGAGACCTACTTCAGTTCATCGAAAGTGCAACGAACTAAGGGAGTAAACGCTGTCTGACGGTCGATAAGCTATCGATCCACGACACGTGATGCATGATGCACCGATAGAAGCGCGCCAGAATCGTGCAATGACCATTGACGAAGGAGGCCGAATTAGGAATAATTTGAAGGATGAAGTAGTAGGCGCGGCGCCAGGGTCTCTAGCGGGTATCGTGAATAGAATTTTAAAAGGCACCTACAAGTACAGTACACGACCGATGAAATTTATCAACGTCGGCATCGCTGCGACATCTTCCTACTCCCCTCTGCGAGCCACGCAACGATATCGGCGAAACAACCCTCGAACCCATCATGGCCTCTCATCGGATTCGAGCTCCTCACCGGCCCCCTTCCGCTCGACGATATCCTCCAAGTTCCTCTTCCCGACGTCGCGCGAGATAGCCCAGGCGCTAAACGTATGGCCCTGCGCAAACACCTCCTCGATCTCCTCGAGCGTTCGCTGCGCTGTCTCAGGGAAACAAAACAAGAAATGGATCGCGGCAGTAAAGTTGAACGCTGCAAACACAAAGTACGTCTTCCATGCGATGCTCGACAGGCCTGGCGGAACTGCCCAAGCGAGCGCAAAGTTGAACAACCAGTTGGTCGCGGTTGCGAGCGAGACTGCCTTGGCGCGTACTTTCATGGGGAATATTTCGGCGGGGTACGTCCACGAGACGGGTCCGATGGTAATGGCAAAGGAACAGACGCAGAGGTATGAACAAACGATGATGGCTTTAGTCACTGACTCATGGTTCGTGATGACCCAGACTCGAGAATTATTGACGGTTCCCCATTCTCCGTATCGACCTTGGAGACCGCCAACGAGACAAAGGAAGAAGCCCATGAGAGTGGATCCAATGACGAGGAGAGGACGGCGGCCCCATCGGTCGATGTAGAGGATTGCGGGAACGGTGAAGGCGACGTTGAGAACGTATTGGACAGAGTCGGCAATCAGGTTACCACGGCGACCGGTCAGACCAGCTCCTTCGAATACGTACACGATATAATACATCATGACGTTCATCCCCGACAGCTGGGACCACATCTGAAGTGAACAACCTAGGCCAACGCGGCGCAGGATACCGGGCTTCAGTAGGTCCGCATACGACTTCGCGCCTTCGGTTCGTTCAAAAGCGACCTGTTCTTTGATTTCCTCGAATTCCAAGGCGACTAGCTCGTCATTTTTGTTTCCGTTTCCATGAAGATCTGCAAGGATCTGCAAAGCCTCATCCTCACTGCGGAGAATCATAAACATAGAGCAAAGAGACCAGTGAAGTGAACACAGAAAACCTACCGATTGTGGTCGACGAGCCAACGGGGGGACTCAGGGAACCACAGCATCCCAATGCCGAGGACTACTGCGGGTATGACCTGAAGGCCCCATGGAATGCGGAACGATGCAGTGCCGTTGATGTATGAGCATCCGAATTGGACAAAATATTGTAACATGATACCCCAGGTGATCGACCATTGCTGCATGGACACGAGCCGACCACGGATCGAGGGGGCAGTGATCTCGGATTGATAGATTGGCACGACGGTGGACGAGAGACCGACGGAAATCCCCGCGATGACACGACCTACTACCAGCATACCGCGGTTCTGGCGAAGCGAACAGATGGTGAGTGACCAGATACAAGGTAGAGGAAGCACGTACGATTGCCGCACATTGCAACACACCACCAATGATCCAGATGATACTAGCGAGAATGATGGTGTTTTTACGCCCAATTCGATCCGCGAGGGAGGTGACCGCAAGAGCACCGACCAAGGAACCGGCAGGCATGGACGCGACGATAGCACCTTGAGCATTCGAACCAGGCTGATGACGTGTTATCATCTACACTAACAAGGCACTAACGTTGACATACGCTATTGAATACGCGGAAGTAGGCCTCATTCTACGCGCTCGTTAAGCTAGAGGCCAATATCAGGTGGAAGGAAACGACTCACGCTCAACACCCCGGACATGGACGCGATGTCCAGACCAAAAAGACCGCCACCGATGCATGCGAATGAACCTACGACGTACTGGTCGGAGGCCATCAGTCAGGACGAGCGTGCATCCAGCATTTTCGCCCAACACGTACGGGGTTTCCTGCAATACGCGCGCTATACTGTATCGACGTCAGCAAGCTCAGAACCCGCGACAAACAGCTCGAACGGGACTCACGCCAGGCATGGCGGCAGTGCCCACAGGGAATGGAGAGGGACACTTGAGCAACCTAGATTCATGGTTCAAACTTTATAGTAGTACCGTCTAAAAGCCACCGCGACACAGCGTTTAGGGATCACATGGATGATGGTGGGGAAGCCGGCCACGAGGCCAGGCGCCAAGATCCATAGGGTTTCGTAAGAGAACTTGTTTCCGACAGAGCATGCAAACCAAGTCAAGTCGTCGTAGGAGCTCAGTACTCAGTAACTGGGATGTGTTTCGTGTTGTGCATGTCCGAACTTGAACCGAGCACACGGCCCTCCACAGGTCACATGAACTGGCTCGTTTAGATAAGCGTACCTCTGACTTCTGCTTGGTCCTCGACCTACTGACACCAGAGGGTGGGTCCTACACATAGCGTACGGGGTTAAAATAATGGAACGTGACGCTACACGTCGAGTCCCCCAGTCGCTGGGCCACGCTGTGATGACACCGGGCCGGTGATGTCCGACCGCTACGCCGTCACCACCTCGAACGGAGCTAAAACACCCTACATGTGGCGACGAAATGGTTTGTCAGAGCGATCCAGAGCCTGCGGGGGTGGGGTTCGTCAGGCACAATCTGCTGTCCGACGGCGCGTGACGCAGACGTACTACGAGCTTGAAGCTTCCGGCAACTGACACCAGTTAGCTCCGCCTTTTGTATCCGGTGACAGCAGCTGCGCACACACCGCAGACAAAACGATATGCAGATGCCAGTTCACGTGTGACTCGGAGCGTGAAGCTGCTGCATCCTCAAGGATCTCCGGGATACGAGTGCAAGCTGAAACTAGAGACGGTAGTGAAGTTTGAGCCAATAGTAGCAACTCCACGTTGTTCCGGCATCTCATCTCAACCGCCGGAGACGGTGGCCAACATCAACCGACGGCGCCTTCATTCCGGTGGGGATCACATCCTAGCCGCAGCAATGGCCAGGCACACCAAAGAGTCAAAGAAAAACATCCGTATGTTTTCCGCCAATCAGCTGCTCACCGTTACAGACCTGTCCACAAATAACGACCGAGCTATATATATCGCATTTCCGCATTACTCTAGTACGATCTGCCAAACATGGTCCAGCGTTTTGCATCTTGACCGCAGCCAACGCACTTGGTCTTGCCAGGCTCGATGGGAGTCCAACGGTCTTGCTCAAATGGAATCGCGAGGGACTTCGCACCCGCAGACGGCGCGCGCTCGTCTTGGGGTTCCGCGCTGTGCAAAAGGACCGATGTTAGCATTCTGTGCATCTCTAAACGTAGCGCCACGGCAGCCGCCTCCTCTCCCACCAAAGCCCGATTCGGCTGCAGGAAAAATCAAGAGAGGACACTCACGATCGACCGCTCCTTTCCTTGATATCATCTTCGCACGCCTCTTGTTCACACCAGGGAATGACTGCAATGCACTTGTTGTCCAGTGTCGGAACAAAGTCTTCCCAGCGCGTGACCGCCTTCAAGTGTGCGTTGTACTCGTCGAGGGCTTTCTTGTACATGTCGTTGTGGATGGTATCCAGTAGTCGAGGAACGGTGGTCTTGAGGTCTGCAAGCGCGATCGGAGCCTTCTCGCCATTGTCACGACGAACCGACACAGTCTGTTGCTTCACGAGATCGTTTGGTCCAATCTCGAGACGGAGCGGCACGCCCTACGAGAAACAGGGAACCTCAGTATCTAGTACTAAAACGAGAAACAAAGCGAAATCGAACCTTTTGTTCCCAGTCATTGAACTTGTAACCAGGGGTATAGCCTTCTCTAAGATCGGCCTTGGCTCGGACGCCAATCTCAACGAGGGATTTGGCGAGCTCATCACATGCGTCATTGATCTTGTTCCTGTCTGCATCGCTCGTCTTAGCTGTGATGCCACACGGAACGACGACAACCTGAACAGAGGCAACGCGAGGAGGAAGGACTAGCCCTTGGTTATCACCGTGCACCATGACCATGACTCCGATGGTGCGCGTAGAAAGACCCCATGAGTTTTGCCACGCATAGATTTTGCCTTGACCAGTGGAGTCATTTGGATCCTCGACGACGATGTTGAACATCTCTGGCTTCGAGAAGTTTTGGCCCAGACAGTGCGAGGTACCGGCCTGGATACCGCGACCGCTGGCTGGAATGAAGCCCTCGACGGTGGTGGTGTAAAGCGCGCCAGCGAATTTTTCCTTCTCGGACTTGACGCCCTTGATCATAGGAACAGCGAGCAGCTCCTCGTAGATGCGCCGATAGAGCTCAAGGATTTCGAGGACCTCCTTGTCGGCTTCCACCTTGGTTAGATGGGCTGTATGGCCCTCTTGCCACAGGTATTCACGGGTTCGCAGGAACGGCTCTGTAAATAGGTCAACATTGAGTGCTCACTAAACACAGCAGTCGCCATCACGCACGAGGATGCTTGAACTCCCACCGCACGACGTTATTCCACAGATTAAGCTTCAAAGGCAAATCTCTATGGCTCTTGATCCACTTGGAATAATCTATACACCGTCAGAACATTATAGTGACAGACGTGCAGCAAACGCACAAGGGTACATGACAGTCTCGGAAGTCGGACGGATGGCGATGGGTTCCTCCAAATCGGAAGAGCCGCTGATGGATGATTCATGACTGTTGGTATGCAATGCGGTGACGTTCGCACTTACGCTCTTGTGACCCATGCGACTTCGGGGGAGAAACCTTCGACGTGGTCCTTCTCCCGCTCGAGAACTTTTGACGAAACAAACATGGGGAATGACGCGTTTTGCACACCCATGGCTTTGATCCTCTTGTTGAACCAATCTAACGATGGAGGATGTATCGCCGTCAAACGAACTACTCAAGTAAAATATACCTTGAATTTCCTCCCAGATGCTGTAAGACCAAGGTCTGAGAATATAGCATCCACTGACGCTGTAATACTCCAACATGTCTGCTTTCAACAGAACCTATCGCCAGATCAGTATGCGATTTGCTCCGATGGTCTTGTAGCACGTACGCTCTGGTACCACGCTGAAAAATCGACCTCTTTCTTGACACCGATCGCGATCTTCACGGCACCGTCGATCTTTGCGTCCTCCTTTTCCTGGACAACGGGCTTCACGACAGCCACATCGGCCTTGAGCACGGTAAAGTCGACCTCCTCTACCTTGACTTCCGCCGTCTCGAGGCTCTTGAGGTACGCGACGATGTCTTTTCCAGACAAGAATAGGGTCGAACTCGACGAGCACGCGTGGATCGCGAACGTCGCCGACGACGACGCGACAGAAGCGTCGATCACCGTGATCACCTTGGAAAACGTCACCTTGTCCAACGCCAAGGGCGACACTGCGATCGATGATGAAGCGTGAGGAAAACTATCCAAATGACACCGACAAATCGAGGGAAGAACACGCACGCGAGTTCTTATCGAGACCGCCGAAAAACTCGGCGAGGAGGTCCTCCGAGGCGAGACGGAGTTCCTTGAGATTGAGCTTTTTGGCGAGCGCGGACGAACTGGTTTCGGTGTCATCGCACGCGATGACGATGACGGGGACTGGGGTGGCGGTTTTTGCGGTTTTTGGTTTGTAGACGAGCGTTTTGATCAGCTCGAACGATTCGGGGACGGAAGGGCTGGCAAGCAATGCATCGCGCCAGGATGCCGGCGAGTTTGTGTCCGCATGGAAGACGGTCGCAGCTGGGGTGATCGAGAGGGCGGCGAGGGAGGCAGTCAAGGAATCTGTGGACGACATCCTAGACTGCGACAGAAGGGGTCGGTGTTTAAAGGGGACGCTAGCGTATGACTCGATAAATCGACGCCCCGTTATCAGATCTGTCCCTGCCCTACATCGCTGTCTGCGAGCGGCTACCGTCCACGAAAGCCCATGGATCCGTCGTGCGGCGTGCAGAGCAGCCCGCATACGACCGCTCGAAATTTTCAGCAATGAAACAAACGCGAGAACGCGACCGTGTCATTTTCACGCCGTACGTAACTTACAACACGACTCGACCTCGGACCAGCAACTTCACTTCAGTACGGATACCCAACGCCAGGAGGGAACATCATCGGCTCTCGCACTTCGTCGCTCTTTGCCTTGCCGCAAAGCAGCTCCACCAACTTGAGTGCAAACGGAAAAGCGGTGCCTACGTGTCACGTATTCGACAGAGCATGTCCTATTCAGCATACCACTCACCTGGCCCTCGACTGGGGAGAGCGTTATCGTCACGCAGGGTGCATAGGGCTACCGACGCACCTCGTAACCAGCGTTCCTTTTCCCGGCACCTTGTCAGACACCACGACAGAATCCTCCTTGTACTCGTAAGCTGTTGGAAAACCTGTTCGGAACGGTCCTTTTCTAGACTTCAGATCCACTCACCAGAAACCAAGTCGTTCTTGACGGCTGGGTATGACGTGACGGGCTGGAGGGGAAGACCGGCCGTTTTGGCGGCCAGGGTACCTAGAGACCCAAAGGAGCGTTGCTACCCACGACGTACCAGCGCCCTCGGCATCTTCGACGCACCTGCACATATCATAGCCACGATCTTGTTCCCGTCGTAGTACTCCCTCACCAAAGTCTGCACTTCGGTAGACTGAGAAAGGGTCTCGGCACCCTTCATCC